>JADRCD010228444.1:14812-29576 GCA_019843815.1 Montemys delectorum
TTAAAGAAGAAAACATGAGCTCTTAAAGTTATTAAAATTTATTTCTCCAAACCTCAGAGAACATCATTTGAAAAGATTTCTAATTCTTGCTTAAAGATTTTCCAGGGGCTAGCTGGGGACAGAGTTCTTTGGTGACCAGACTAGTGATGAAACCTAGGGCCTTACAGATGCCAAACAAGTTTTAAGCCTGGGCCTTTAAGGCAATCAAAGTTTCACTGGACAGAATATCCCCTTGAATATGTATGACATATGTTCAAATCCAGTGAGCACATATAGTACAAGATTCAATTTTCACATTATCAAAACCTGTTGCCAAAAGATTTACAAGACAGATGGGCATTCCTCGGTTTTTCAGACCCGGGTAGGGTTTGAAGAAGGATGGTATTTGTCCCCGAGTCTTTTGGTGTTTGAAGATGTTTCTTTCTGGCTTTTGCAGCATGTCTGGAAGGAGGGAGGACAGGCTGTGCTCACCTCACATTGAAGTGGAGGTGAGCATGTGCCTGCTCCTGCTTAAGTCACACGCTCTGCTCTGCAGGGATGAGATAGGGAGCAGTCTCTGTTCACTAGTCCATTGTGATGCTGAGACACTTCTCGGAAACTCTGGAGCTCGTTTTTTTTTTCTCTTCCCTAGTTAATGACTACACTCTTGATTCCTGCTTATCTGCTCTCTAGGGGGAAGATGGGAGATCAGGGCATAGCCGCTGACTGTAGATGATACAAAAATACCTTGGATTTGGCGATGGAATATGTTTTTGTACTTGTGCTGGAACCTGGGTGTGTCTAGAAATTTATAGCATTCCAGTCCAATTGAAGAAACTATGCAAGGGGACCCAGGGTGGGGACAGTCTCTGTGCTCCTAATTTTTCTCTCTTGTCTCCCAGGCCCTTGCAGTTTCACCCTGCGGTGGTGAGGCCAGACTGCGTTATCTCTCAGATTCCTGTGTCAAATTCATTTTATCTTTTTCCTGAGAATGGCAGAAACTGGTCTCTCATAGCTAAATATTAATCATCTGTCTAGTTTCCCCCTCCCCTTTCCTGTGGTGCTGGAACTTGAACTCAGGGCCTTGTTTCCGCCACCATTCCTGGGGTCTTACCCACGTTTTCTTTCTTTGTGTAGTGTATGAACAAATCTAGAAACTATCAAATTCGACACATGAGCAATCTCATACTGAGTCACAGACCCCTAGTCCTATTAATAATTTTTTTTAAATATTAAGCTTTTTTCCCTCCAGATTTTAAATGTGTTTTTATGTGTGCCGTGTCTATTTGGGTGCCCCTGGAGGATAGAAGAGGGTGTCAGCCCCTGGAGTCGGAAGTACAGGTTCTTAGGAGCCTTAGTGGCCTGGGTGCTGGACACTAAGCAGAGGTCCCCAGGAAAAGCAACAAGTGCCATCACTCCAGTCCCCTTTTACATTTGTTTTAAATGGTGCAGAAAGGAAAGCAAATATTTTATGAATATGGGTAAAAAGAACATAAGAATGACACTGAAGGCTGTGTGAGTTCCTGATGACGATGTGTGCCCAAGGCCTCTAAATTTTATAATGAAGGAGAGTAGATTTCTTATTAAAAATTATCTGTTCATTCATTCAAAAACTTAAGCATTGCTTAACAGCTACTTGATGGCAGCAACTGTTTATGACTAAATTGATGAGGGGAGCTTGCCCATGAATCAATGCTAGAAGTTAAAAGTTAAAGTGGTTGCGTAAAAGCCAGAGAAGGCCATTGTTCTGGACTAAGCTCCTGCACTGGGCTTCAAAGGCTAGGCTAAAAATCAAAATGGAGTCACTCACGCTAAATACCCATGTCGTCAGCTGAAGCTAAGCAGCTTATCTGACCTTCCCAGAAGTCAGGGTTAGAGAGAGTCACGCGCTTTCCCAAAAGGCCACTTTTTAGTTGCTGGGATAATGAAGTTCCCTCTACATTAAGATAAAAAGAGCAAATAGTGACCTGATGCCAACAAATCCCTACTTCTCTATTGTTCCACCTAGATGGGCACAAGGGAAGCCACTTTAAAATGGCCCTCTTTTTCTTACTGCCTTTTCCCCAGCCCTCCTTTTTTTTTGTCAGCCATATCTCCTTTATGGATTATTGGAACATTTACTTCTCTCATGGGATGAGGGGTCACCTGCTCCTGGAATGAAAAATAAAACCAACCAGAAATACTAAGTTGTTATAATTTTGTCATTTGACAAACATTCAGACACAGTAAAATATGATGGCACAACATGTGTGTGTGTATGAGCGCACGCATGATTTACATATATATGCATTATGTACGTGTAGAGTAAAATAGGATAGCACATGCCTACAGGCCTAGCGCTCAAGAGTCTAAGGTAGGAAGGAAGTGAGTTTGAGGCTACTTCAAGTTGTATAGTACACCACAACATGTCCATGTGTTTGCATGTGTGCATGCATGTCCTTGTGATTGGTGGGGTCCAGAGTTGTACGTCTCATGTCTTCTACTCTTCTGCTTATTGCCTTGAGCCTGGATCTCTCACAAACCTGGAATCTTGCTGGTTTGCTAGACGGACTGGCCTTCAAACTCAGCTCCTCACACTTGCAGTCAGCACTTTTACTCCCTGAGCCCTCTCCCCAGGCCTCCCCCGCCCCCCGATATTTAAATCATTGTTTTAGAGTATTTTTTCTACTTGTACAAGCAAGTTTACTATAAAATCCTATGCCATGTCATGCTGGCTCCTACATCGCATGTTTGTGTCATTACAATGCATGATGACGGCACAATCCTAACATTGCTCAGGACAAAGCCCTAGCCAGGACTACATCCAATGACTATTCTATATTCTGCCATTGAAGTTTGAAAGCATCTTCTCCTACCTCCATATTAAGTTAGTGGTTTTGTTTGTTTTATTTTTTCCATGAATGGGTTTCTGGAATAAGAATCAGATTCCTGGAAAATTTTTAATGTTTTTTTTTTTAATTGGCATATTATATTGCCAGGGCTTCTCTCTCTCTCTTTTTTGAAAAAAAGATTTATTTATTTATTTTATGTGTATGAGTACACTGTAGCTGTACAGATGGCCATGAGCCATCATGTGGTTGCTGGGAATTGAACTCAGGACCTCTGCTTGCTCTGGCCCTGCTCCCTCCAGCCCTGCTCCCTCCAGCCCTGCTTGCTCCAGCCCCGCTTGCGTAACACACTGTAACTGTCTTCAGATAGCACCAGAAGAGGGTGTCAGAACTCATCATGGATGGTTGTAAGCCACCATGTGGTTGCTGGGATCCGAACTCAGGACCTTTGGAAGAGTAGTCAGTGCTCTTATCTGCTGAGCCATCTCACCAGCCCCGCCAAGGCTTCTCTTGAGGAGCTTCCACAACCTCTCTAGTAGCCAGAGCTCGTGTACCTCATGGTGCTATGATCTCCACTGACTGTATTATTTATTTATTTATTTATTTATTTATTTTTTCTGAGGCAGGGTTTCTCTGTATTGCTGTCCTGGAACTCACACTGTAGACTAGGCTGGCCTCAAACTCAGAAATCCACCTGCTTCTGCCTCCCAAGTGCTGGGATTAAAGGCGTGCGCTACCACCACCTGGTTTAATTTTTTATTTTTTCCAATACTTGGCATAAGAAACTCAATGCCATGTTGACTTTGATTCTTCATGTAAAAATGTGTACTTCTTTCTCTTTGGGAAGTTGCAGGATCTTTTTTTAGGTGTCAGTAGTTTGACATTCTACCATAGTGTTCGGCCACATCCGTCTACTGGGTTAGATATGTGGGAGTCTGATGGGTTAGGAAACCCTTGTCTTGTATCTTAGGTCAAACCCTGCAGTTATCTGTGAGCCATCTGTCATCCGAGTGTGTTTTCTTGCTTTGGAACTTCTCTTGTGTGGATGGAGAAGTCTTCTGGCTTGCTCCTACACCTTAATCTTCTTTTCATCTTGCTTTTGCTTTTCTTTCATGGGACTTTGGAATATTCTCTGCATTTTTTTTCTATTAGTTTACTCTTTAGTTTCCAAAGGGTTTTAAAAATCTCTCTGAAAAAAAAAAATTTTTTTTTTTTTCTGACAGGATTTCTTAGCCCAGATAGCTCCAGAGTCACTGCCCTCCTGTCTCTACCCCACAGTCCTGCACTGGGATTACAGACAGCAACTGGCTCCTAATTTTCTCTGTGTTATTATTTTTTCCCTCTGGAGATTTGTTTTCTTTTTCCCTCTCTCCCTCCGCTCTTTCTCCTTCCTTTCCTCCCTACCCACCTTTAAAAAGCCCCCCTCTTTTTTCTGGAGACAAAGACTTATTATGTAGCTCAGGCTAGCCTGAAACTCACAACCCTCTTACTTCAGCTTTGTAAATGCTGCAATTGCAATTGGAGGACTACGTGTCCCACGTCTCTCCCTAAAGATAGTCAGATTGCTTTCAGCAAGACGTCCACTGGACGGCATTGTCTGTTTCCTCTTCATTCTTTCTTCCTCTCTCCCCATGTTGTTCTGACATAAGTTCCTATAATCCTTGGTGGTCTCTCCATCTTTATCAGTAGATCCCTGAAAAGTAGAATGGACTCTTAGTAGGCATGGAGCTTGCTGGGCCTTATGTATTCATGTTTTTCTTGCATAGATCAAGAGCTTTCATACAGTAGTAGAAAAATCATGACCAAAAAAAAAAAAAAAAACCAAAAAAAAAACAAACCCAAAACCCTTTAAAAAGTAGTTGGTGCCTGACTGTAATCACATCACTTAAGAGGCTAAGGCAGGCAGGGCTACCTAGGGTCTTTATTAAGAACATGTCACAAGTATACACAAAATACCCAAAACAAACAAACCAAACAAAAAAGCCATATGCATAATAATAAATACTATATAATGTATTACATGGTGTTTAGTTTAGGGGGAAAGACAGAGGATTAACACTTGGTAGACTGGTTTTTATCTGACCTTCACTTTGTAGAGTGGTTCTTATCTGCCCTTCACTTTGTTATTCAGTTGTTCTGAGTCACCATGGTTACCCAGGTCCACAGATGCTCAAATCCCTTAGAGTAAATAACAAAAACCCCTGTGACCTATGCAGAGTTCCCTGTATACTTTATCTATAGATTACTTCTAATCTAAAGCAATGCCCAGACTGTGTACATAGCTGTTACACTGTATTAGCCAGGGAGTAATGACAACAATAGCAAGTCTCTATGTATCTAGTACAGTTTTTAATCTGTGATCGATGACTCTGAAAATATAAAGCTATATATGCAGAGGATGAAGTGGGCCATTGGAATTGCCCATAGAGATTTTCTTCCCTCTACTTCTGGAGTGCTAGAATTAAAGGCATGTGCTACCATAGCCAAACCATAATTTCTTTTATACTCATTTGGTGACAGTCTTTTAAGAGAAAACCTTTTAAGAGAAAGCCTCAGCCCCAGTTTGCTCTCAACAGAAACTTGCTATCCAGATGGGCTAGCCTTAGACTCATGCCAGTCTTCCTGTGTCAGCCTCCAGAGCTGGGATTCCAGATTCTAGGTGTGTGTTCCCATGCCTACCTGGGGCGGTATTTCTGATCTGTCTCTTAAGGAGTATAACTCTTCCTATCACTATAATTCAGAGATATGAGAGAAGAGCCAGAGAATCAATATTGTACTCAGTACATATTTGTTTAATCTTTTTATTTCCAGAATGGTCTCTTATTTTTTTGGAAACAAAATGTTCCCCCTACACTCCTATGTCGGAAGCTTGGTCCCCAAATGGGTGGTGCTGTTTTGGGAGATACTGTAAATAGGAAGCAGGGTTGTTTTGAAGGAAGTGAGCCACGGGGGCATTCCTTTGAAGGTTACACCTCACCGCCCAGTTTCTCCTTCACTCTGCTGCTTCCTGTCCACCCTGAGATAAACAGCTTCCTTCTGCTCATGCTCCTGTCACTGGGATGTTCTCCCAAGCCACCACAGAAACAAATGAAGCTTAGAGGTGAAATAAAGCCCTTGCTCTCCTTAAGGTGTTCTTTCAAGACTTCAGTCATGGCAACATTATAGCCACAGTGACCCGAAAGCCACCAATACAGTTTCATCGCCCCTAATTTAGCTTGTGGTCTCCTGGCTCCTAGATCATCTTCTTGTTCTTTCTAGAGAGTAATCCTCCAGTGTTCTCCAGCAGTGAGGTATGAAAATGGGAACTAGATGATTTTTTTTTTTTTAACTTTTTTTACTCTTTGAGATATATATTCTTTATACAATGTATATTACTCATGTCTATCCACCATCACCCCCTCTAACTCCCTTCTGTTCTCTCACTCAACCTTCTTCCCAGTTTCATGTCGTCCTCTTTTTATTTCTAATTTTTTTTTATATTAGCACCCCTCAGTCTAATTAGTCCTGCCCATATACACATGGATGAGAGACCAACTATTAGGGCATGAGGAATATGGTCACATCCCCAAAGAGAGTGATCCTTCCTTCCTCAACAGCCATCCAATGCCAACAGCTCCTGGGTAGCCCCGTCATCAGACAAGCTGGGATTTTCGCTGGCTTGATCTTGTGCAGGTCTTGTGCAGGTAGCCACAGCTACCATGAGTTGATACAGGAGGCAGCCACACCATGCCCAGACGACAGCATTTCACAGTTCTCCTCCCCATCCATCAGCTCCAAATCACACATTCAGACAGTTCTTTGGGGGTTTTGTTTTCTTTTCTTTTGATCTGCTTCACACTCAATATAAAAGTTAACTCAATATTGCCAAATCCCCATGTTTGGTAAGTTTTATGGTATAATCTGTTTAGTTCTTGGCTTTCCTCACTGTTTGCTTTCTGAGGTTGCTAAGTGACCACTTATCTTTCTCTTCCTTGGTTTCTAAGCTGCATTAGCATCCTCTCCTTTCTGTTGTTGTTGTTTTGCACTTGCATCTTGACAGGTTCCTTTACTGCTACTTTGGTAGAGTTTCACAGAGTGGGGGTTGACCTACATCTCTTCAGTGGGATTTGTAATAGTTGAGAAATTAGTCTGCCATCTGCATCATGCAATGATTCATGAAGAGTCTCAAAAGAATATCTATTTGCTCTGATAGTAGTAGATGCAGGAGAAAGAGGATAGTGTAGATGAACTACTAAAAAAAAAAGTCATGGATTTAATGTAAGAAACACTGTGTCCACACACTCAGTTGTCTAAGAATGTGTTAGATTCTTTAAAATTGCTCTAAGCCTAGGGCATGTGCATTGAGTAAGGAGTGATTTGAAAGCAAGACGTAGCTTCTATATATTTAGTAGGTTTCTATGGACAAAGAGGATGCCTTTGACCCAGAACTTCTTAAGAGAAGAGGTCTTTATTTCCCAGACAATGTTTTCTCAAGTGGTTCTTTGCTTACAACTATGTTTTCCTAGACCAAGAGCAGACAGATATTACATGCCCTTGTAAGGCACAGTTTTGCTTTATCTTTCAGGCTGGCCTCACATTTAGTTTGTAAACAGGTTTCCCTTGAATTTAGACATTCTCTCTCTGCCACTTGATATCTGGGATTATAGTCATGCACTCTATTATTTCTGTTGATGGAAAGGTCAACAAGAAAGTAGAGAGACCACAGTATTCCAAGACTTTGGAGAGTCCGAGAACATTGCTGAGAAGAGAAATGGGATGCTGGTGGTAGAATAGTTAAGCGTCAGCATGGAGATCACAGGCAAAGGTGAAGTAGACGGGAGTGGCCAGTGAAGCTACTGACTAGCATGGCTTACATGAGGCACTGTAGGCAAGCTGGTGACTGTGGACGACGACTGGTAGGTTTTGTGTGGCCTTCATACTGTTTATATATTTTTTAAAGAATTCATTTGTAAATTCATATTTCTAGCATCTCTTCTGAATCAGGCAATCTGTCAGTATTGGGTTTACATGCCATGTTCATCAATGGCTGACGCTGAGGAGGCAAGGTATGGCTTCTGTCGTCAACGGTCCCCTCCCCTCTTCCTCTCTTCTGTCTGCCTTGCTTCTTTTATTTGCATATACCTGCTTTTGATAGAACAAAAAAAAGTAATGGTACCTGGAATGGTGATATGTGCCTATGATCTTAACACTTGGAAAGCAGAGACAGGAGAATGAGATTGAAGCCAGACGGTTACATAGAGAGCTCCTCTCTTAAAAATACTGATGAATTGATGTGACCATGCCTCCATTCTTGTTCACATATATGATTCATTCATTTCTTTATTAGTGTACATGCAATGGGCCTGCCTTGTGTGTCTCTCTTAAGATTGACATTGAATATCTCTTCCAATTGCTGTCTACCTTATTTTTTGAGATAGGGTCTCTCACTGACCTTAGAACCCACAGTGTAGCTAGATTGGCCAGATGGTCAGTGAGCTCCAGTCACCCGTTGGCCTGTTTGCCCTCCATGCTGGGCTGACATATGTATATTGCCATACTGGCCTTTTACGTAGATCCCAGGGGTGTGATGCTTAGCAACTGCTGTACTGTCTGAGATCTCTTCCCTGTCCTCGTAGTGGTTATTAAACATAATGGGAGGTA
Organism: Montemys delectorum; assembly: GCA_019843815.1. NCBI lineage: Eukaryota > Metazoa > Chordata > Mammalia > Rodentia > Muridae > Montemys > Montemys delectorum. Next base: position 23,260 of record JADRCD010228444.1, read on the forward strand.
TGATGGCGAAGATGCAGTCAGCATAGGAGGGGCACTCCCTCAAATCAAATATGTCCCTCCTGAGAAGTTTCAACAGTTATGCTATCCCACTGGGGACCAGCACAAATAGCTCTGGTAATATCCTTCTGAAGAGCATGCTGTTTCTTTAGATATGTTACTATTAACCATGTCTTGGTTGACACCGAATCAGCATGGGGATGGCACTCTTGTCTGGTACTACGTGCATGATTTTGTCTCAAGAAAAACCTAGGACAGAAAAAAAAAACCTAATATTTTTAGGATAAGCATAATGTTGAAAATTCCTGGAGATCACTCTCCACTGCTGCTCACAGGATCATTTTAGATACTTTAAAGACTGTACAGAAACGGCTTGCTGTGCTCACAGAGTATGTGGGCCTCAGTTACATAAACTGAGCCTGAACAGGAAGGAATCTTGGCTTTGATGTTTCTAAACAAGCTAAGCTTCACGATCAAACAAGGCTAGACAGTTTTGATAGATGAGAAAAAGAGAGGGAGGGAGAAAGGGAGCAGGGAGGGAAAGAGGGAGAGAGAAATGGAGAGAAAGAGTTGGAGAGACAGAAAGAGACAGAGAGAGACAGAGACAGAGAGACAAAGACAGAGAGAGACAGAGAAAGACACACATACACACACACATACAGAGAGAGAGAGAGAGAGAGAGAGAGAGAGAGAGGCAGAGAGGCAAAGAGACAGAGACAGAGACAGAGACAGAGACAGAGACAGAGACAGAGACAGAGACACTGCTATTACCAGGAAATTGAGCCCTGGAGAGGAATCTGGCTTTTTTTTCTCTCTTTGGGAGAATAACTCCTATAGGTAATAGGGTTGATGGTAACGTTGGAAAAATGAAAGGCAGGAAGCCTACGGATAAGAACAAAATTACGAGGAATTTTGAGCTACTTAAAAGCAACCTAAAACATTCTTAGTCTTGAGGACTAAGAATGAAGTCCAGTGCAGAAGGATCGCCGTGGACAAGATAGAAGTAGACACGTACGGAGAGCCACGGTAGGCATGGCTTGCGGTGGCCGCCGGAAGTGCTTCACACTCTCCGGGCTCTGTGGAGTGAGGGCAGGTGAAGACTAAGGCAGCAGCTTTCAGTTTTGGAGCCATGGTCTCCTGTGACCCAGGATGGCCTACAGCTTGAGCTCCATCTGTCTCAGAATCTGCAGTGTTGTGATTACAGAGGCCTGCAACCGGGAAAAGCTGGGGAGTTTTGTTCTGAACAGGGTCTCATGTGGCTCAGGAAGTTCAAGAGTGACCTTGGATTTCTTCTGCTTCTCCTTTCCCTATTTCATCCTTCCCCTCCCTCTTCATGTCATCCTCCTCTCCTTTTTGTTTGAGATAAAATCTTACATAGCTTCTTCAAATCTTCAATTCTCTATGGAGCCGAGGTCAGCCTTGAACTCTTAATCCTCCTGTATCCGCTTCCCAAATACTGGCATTATAGGAGTGTTCCAATACATCTAGCTAGGCTACTCTTTAAACTTTTATAAAGTATATTTATTTGCTGTGTGTGTACACAGGTATGTGCCTGCCACTGAACCTCCTTGAGTACAACTTGTCAACCCTGAAAACAAAGTTGTCAAAAAAAAAAAAAAAAAAAAAAAAAAAGAAAAGAAAAGAAAACAAAGTTGTCACAGGACAACTTTGGAGATTCAGTTCTTTCCTTCTATGAACATGTGGGTTCCAGGAATAGAACTCATGTCAGTCACCCGCACGCCCCCACAAATAAATAAAAATGCAATAAAAATGTAGAAGAATCAAAAAGAAGCAGGGTTGGGATACAAGCAGATTCTAAGTGCTGTTCTGCACAGTGTTGAGATTAGAAATGCACGGCTCTGTTTATGTACACACACGCACAGCTGCCGCAAGTTACACAGCTCACAATTTCTGTTCATTTCTCCTTTGATTTTTTTCACATTTGTTCTTTCCTACTCTTTTTCTTTTTTCTTTTTTCTTTTTGGTCTTCTACCATTAACATGTTAAAGAATAAATGTGGGCATACAAAGGTTTTAATGTGTTCGACTGAACATCCGGCATTCCTCAAATTGGGAATAACCAAAGGGAAAGAGCTTTGGGCTCCACTGGGGGGGTGGAGAGTGGGCAGAAGAGACATTCTCAGGAGCAAGACAAGGCAAGCATATTCCATTGGCCCAGCTGGAAAGTCCCTCACTAAGGCTTACTTACTGGCCTCTCACAGGTTAAACTCATTTTCTTTTGTTTTTTTGCCCACGTAACTACACTAGCTCCCTATTACTGGACCACATCGCCAGGCCCACACGGGCCCTTTAAACTTAGTGCTTAAGGCTCCAGGCCTTGGGGGAGGGGGGTGAACTTGTCAGATCTCTCTACTCCAACCCAGTGTGAGTCTTTCCCTTTCCCAATGTCTACACTCTGCTGTCTGTGTCCTTCCTCTTGACCTTCATCCCCACATGATACTGGTTTCTGTTTGGCTATTTCTCAATCTTTAAAATCTCCCTCCCTCTCATACTTCCTTCCCTCCTTCTTTTCTCTAAGATTGAGAACAATGATCAGGTGTCACAGTCTCTCTCATTCTCCCGAACCCCAGCATGGTTGTGGGGACATGGGTACCCTGACGATGTTGTTGACCTGAAATGTTAAGGTATATTTTCCCTTTCCATTAACTTTATCTTTGCCCCAGAGAATGAGGCTGGTAGGTGAAAGCACTTGAGATTACACATGGAACGTGGAAAAATAAATAGGAAATGGGAGGTTTTAAGGAGCCTTTATGATGATATGGTATTCAATGTTCTAATTGTCTCTTATATCTGTTTATTTGAAGTTTGTTAATTGTTCATATTTTAAATATCATAATATTTTGATTTATATTTAATTACCTGAAGGTGAAGAGGTTCTAAAATGTATAACTATTATCTATATAAATATTTCACAGCAAGTTTTTTTTTTGTTCTTTTAGTACAAAAAGCTATTTATTTTCATATGGCTCCATAGAAGTCATGGTTTCATCTCCTCCTCCTCCTCATCCTTGTCTTCCTCCTCCTATTCCTCCTCCTCTTCCTTTTCTTTTTCTTTTCTTTTTTTTTTTAGATCTTGAGACAGAGTCTAAGTACCAGACTTAGTCTTGACTGTTCAGAAAATCTCTCTGTAGCCCAGGCTGGCTTTGAACCTGTGGTAACTGTACTGTCTCCCCAGGTGTGCTGGGATAACAGGCACACACCGGTTGTCACATCAGGACAGGATTCATTAGGATGAGAACTGGTTTAGGGCCCAAATTGACAGTGGATAGAAAAACAAAACAAAACAAAGCAAACTCATGTATGTTAAGGGCAGAGTAAGTCAAACCTCTACACTGAATTTGTTAGAATAGACAGGAAAAGATTTACTTATAAGGACAGTCTTCAACCGAATAAACTTGATGTTAAAAATGACCAAGATATATAGTAAAGGTAAATCAAAAGAAAAGAGCCCTTGAATTGTGATTCATTCTGGTATTTTCTATGTTCCAAGGTTTGTGTTTATTTATTTAGCAGAATTAGAGAAGTCTGTCGACTTTAAGTGTATTTGAGTCAACAGAAACTGCTCTAGGCAAACGCACAGCCTTCACAGTGACTGACACGCAGCAACGTCTTGTTTCTCTTAGGACTTTTTTTTTTCCTTTAAGTAACTAAGTGACTCATAAGTCAGAAATTATTTTCTGGTACAGGTAAGTCTGAGCTTAACGTGAAATATTCTGAATATTTCTTCTCCTCTCAAGATGAGTATTTCAAAAATAGCAGCTCCTTCCTGGAAGGTGTAATTGCCTTTCGCTAGGAATGTTACAAGTGACTGTCCTTTTGTGGAATGTATTTTGTGGAAAACAGCTAGGATATACTGTTTTCTTTATCTATTCAAATATACTAATATGTCAGGACTCAGTTCAAGTGTTGCTTCTTTTATACAACTTAGTTTTATTTTTAGACATAATTAATCCCCCATTTCACCCGTTTGAGAGGAGCAATATTTCTTCTAATATGTGCAATTGCTCAGCTTGGCCTGGAACTCCCCATGGACTAGAGAGTACCCTTGAGCTGGGAGTACGGCATGATCCACCATGCCCGGCTTTTCTATTGCATCTTGACAGTATACTGTGCAAGTTGTAAGTGGCAGTTGAGTGGATATATTTATTTTTTTTAACTATTTTTAAAGTTGATCAGTATAGTAAGCAATACATTGTTATGCTTAGAAAAATACTGTGGAAGGCTTACAATGAAAACCAATACTGCTTACATTTCTCTACTAAACTCTTGCTTCCCAGAGGGAATAACACTTCATTTCCAATTATTTTTGTTTGATATTTTCTATGTATGTTACCTATATCTCACCATCTATAATATATTTAATTTTTATTAAATCTTAGAGATATTTTTCTATTAATGTCTATGGATGAGACATGACTGTTAGGAAACATGTAGATTTGATTTTCCAGGTCTTTTTCATGTACGTTCTGCGGCCTCAACCTGAGACCTGAGAATCTTCTAAACTGTATCTACCACCTTTATCTCATGCTTGAATTACTTTTATTTCTCAAAGACTGTATCCTGTTTCTGGAAACAAAGAAGATATTCTTGGACACTCTAGGAGCTTGGGTCCTCAGGCTACAAACTGATTGACGTTCCCCAAGGCTGTCATTGGGACATTGCTCTAAGTCTTGAATCTTCTTCCTTCTGGGTTTTCTCTCCTAGGCTTTGAGAGAGTGCTTTCAGAAACTTTGTAAGAATGACGGACGGGAAAGAAATGTTTTGTAGTTTTGTTGGAGAAAAGCGTCTGGGTTCAAAATCGTTTTCCTCTAAGGAGTGACAGCACTGCTCTGTCTCCTGCAGGGCCTGGCCTCAGAGATCTGCACAGGGGCGGTTCTCATTCCTGTGGAGATGGAAATCTCTGTAAGATTTTAAAATCCTCCCTTTATCCTTGGGGTTTGGCAATTTCCCACTGATATGCTTTAGGCGAGGGCACTTTTAACTCATCCTGGGTCCTTGCAGGACTCCTTCCAGCTAGAAGATATGGGCTTTTGACTTTGATTCACAGTCTTTTGAGATGCAATTCACAGACTTTGCAATTTGTGTGTTTGAAGAGCATAATTAGAACCAAGGGGACACATCCCAGAACCATCATAACTGTGGCATTTTATTAGCACTCCCTGGTCATCTTTCGTACCTTGTTGGGTTCTAGGGATTGGTCCCAGGGCCTCCAGCATACTAGGTCAATGCTTTACCACTATGCTATACCTCTTGCTCCTTTCAAATGTTGAGAAGATGAAGGTCTTGCTCAATTGCCCAGGCTAGCTTCAAACGCAGTTCTTCCTAACCTCAGGCTCTTGAGAAGCTGGGATTCTGGGCATGTGCTGCCATGCCTGGTCCTGCTGTCTATTTGCGGTTGTCTATTTCCTTCTGTGGACATAGCATATTATGCTTGGTGGAATTAAGTTGTTTCTAATTCATTGCTCTGATGAATAATATTGCTATGAGCTGCTTTTCTTTATTTTCTCCTTCCCACTTCCTCCTATTCCCCTCTCCTGTCCCTCTTCTCTTCCCCTCTCCTGTCTTTCTTTTCCTCCCCTCCTCTTCCTCCTCCTCTCCTCTACCTCCTCTCCTCTTCTTTCTCCTCCTCCTTCCCCTCCCCTCCTCTTTTCTTTTACAACTGGGGAGGCTTAAGTTAGGAATTTAAGTATGTTGGACAAATGCTCTAGTACCAAGCATCATTTCCAATTCGGTGTGAACACACACATACACACACATACACACACATTTTAGTGTGCATTTCTCTTGGGTAAATGCCTATAAACAGGACTGCTCGATCACATAGCTGATGTTTACAGGTTAACTATTCATTTATTGACATTTTCCTCATTGTTCCTTTTCAGAAGAACCTACTCCCACTTTAGATTTTAATGTATGCCTGAACTAGAGAAAATGAATTCCTTTCATTCATTAGCATTACTACCTCTGCTTCCTGCTTCCCAGAGATCTACAAATTCTTCTATCCACTCCTCCCTACCTCTTCTTTTTGTTCTTTTGAGCTTAAATCTGTAGACTTATAAAAAAATTTTATCACCAACTCATCATGTTGATTTAAATCAATAAACATTTGTTAAATGATTATTGAATTGCTTTACTAGGTGGTCTATGTGTTGTCTATCTACTTTCTTTTATGTGACAGCCATGAGATGCTTAATAAAAACCTGAACTATCAGGGGAAGGGGTGTAGCTCAGTGGCAGGTATGTGCTTAGTGTGTACCAAGTTGTAGCCTCGATCCCAAGTTCTAAATAAATAAATAAATA
>JADRCD010228445.1:2783-24893 GCA_019843815.1 Montemys delectorum
AGAGAGAGAGAGAGAGAGAGAGAGAGAGAGAGAGAGAGAGAGAGAGAAATTCTTCCCTTGTCAATGATTTGAGCTTGTTGATTTATATGGTGAGGGGTAAACACAGAGCTAGAGAGATAGCTCAGCTGTTCAAGACCCTCCTGATCTCCCCGACATGAGTGTGGTCCTTAGTACATACATGAACTACCTGAAACTCTAGCCTCAGGATATCTGATGCATTTTTTTCTGGTCATTTCAGGCATGAGGTATGCACATGTGCATTTTTTTTTTATTAAAAATAAAATCAATATGTAAAAATGTAGAGACAAACATTTCTCTCCGTCAAATACAGAAAGTCTTACCCTTAAACAATTAGATCCTGACCACTTGGGGCTTGACCCCAGTGACTTATGACATATATTATAACATATTAGTTCAAATGTCTAGTACCAAGAAAGATGGCTCACACTGTTGAATTTACTACTTACCAAGATAGTTAAATGCCCAGATATGGACCACATACAAATGTCATGGACAATAAGACCAAATAATTTCCTTTAATTGTTAGACAAGAACTCTTATTTTTCATGGGCTATTCTCTCTCTGAGACTGCCTATTACACTCTTTATCTTGTAGTATTTTTCTTTATTAATTATTTTATTTGCATTTGGCTTCTTTGGCTTGCCACCATAGTTCCAAAAATGATACTCCCCACTCCACTCCAGGTAAAATAAATAACCTCACTTCTTAGAAGAAATAAGACACATTCTCCCATTTTACCTTCCAGAACAATCCTGTCTCGCCTTCGCTTGTACAAGTAGAACAGAAGTGCCAACACCGGAATGAGAATAAGCAGAAAGAGCATGGCCAGTCCCCCTGGCAACACAGCATGGTGGGAATGGAAGCTTGGAGTGTCTGGAAATAGAAACTGTACTGAGTATTGGTTATCAGGAGACAGGCCCATGATTCTGTGCATGTGTGCCCACACTCAGGGCCACTGTAAAAATGGGAGAGTGCCAAAGCTCTTCACTTTACTATCTGAATCAAAGAGTCAAGCAGGGGCTCCTCAGAAACGCCTGGGAAGGCTTAAGGCTTCATGAAGGAAGGCTTTGGCCTTTCCCCCAGGAGGCTGCCTGGGTGAAGACACCAGGGCTAGTCTCACTATAAAGGGGGCATGTCTGTGTGGAGATTAGCCAAAGGTTAAGCCTTGGAGTGCTCAGAGTGATTTCTGAGGCTTTCCAGCAGGGAGGGAAGGAGATGGTTACCTGTACATGGCTGCTGGCAGCAGGGAGGGAAGGAGATGGTTACCTGTACATGGCTGCTGGACAGTGACAGAGTTGGAATTGTTGCTGACAGGGTTCCAGGCTGTACACGTGTAATTCAGTGTTTGGTCCATGGGGGAGTAGAAGATTTGAAGGACATTGCCTTGCTCTCCAGAGGGACTCCAACTGTATGTCACATTCTTTTCTTCTTTCTCCACAGAGCATGTCAGTGTGACATTACAGGTATTGTTCAAAGATGGTATCAAGCTCCGTGTAATTTCTGGTTTTTTAAGCCGACCTATAAGGGGAAAGAAAACCCATGAGCCTACAGTGAGCTAAAACCCACATACAAAAGCTTGTGAGAATCAGTTGTTAGCTTTACAGAAACTTGTGTAGTAGATGTTAACACAACATTAAATAAGCCATGAAAACAAACAAATTATATTAAAATTATTTTTGATATTTCATTATAGTCCATGGTGCTGGTAGTGATGTGTGTGTGTGTGTGTGTGTGTGTGTGTGTGTGTGTGTGTGTATGTATACATTGCATCCATGCTTTGAAATAATGTGTGAGTATATACTTTCAACCCTATAGATCTTAAAATTAGCCATACTAGAAGGCTGGTTTTTTAAAAGTGGTTTTCCTATATTTATTTATTTTTCCATCAGTCACATTTAGTAATCAAGGGCTTTTCTCTTTGCTGAGATTATAATATAATTACATAATTTCTTCCTTTTTTTCCTCCCAACTCTCCCACACAGGCTTCCTTTTTTAAACTTATGGCCTTTTCCCCATTAATTGTTGTTATACATACACATATACACATTCTTATACACATATCTATTTTTTCATCTTTCCCTTTTAGTGAAAATAGATTATTTTTTCATACAACATAGCCTGAGACACAAGGGAGTGGATCTGGAGGGGAGGAGAGGGGAGGAGCTCAAGGGAGTAGAGAGGGGAGGAGAGGGGAGGAGAGTGGAGGAGAGGGGAGGAGAGGGGAGGAGCTGAAAGGAGTAGAGAGGGGAACCTCATCACGGCAGAGGTTCTTACATTGCATACATTTGGAGATGCTGTAACTTTGGCTTTGATTTATTCTTTTGCTCATTGATGCTCTACACTTGTGAAAGCAATGGAGGGAGGGTTTCTAAAACAGGTGAAACTGAAGAGTGTATCATGTTTATAGTCATTACACTGTGAATATAGAGCAAAATCTTTTTTTTTTTTTTTCTAGACAGGGTTTCTCTGTGTAGCCCTGTGACTGTCCTGGAACTCACTCTGTGGTCCAGGCTGGCCTCGAACTCAGAAATCGACCTGCCTCTGCCTCCTACGTTCTGGGCTTAAAGGTGTGTGCTACCACTGCCCGGCTTAGAGAAAAATCTTATACCGATCCAGTATCTGTAAAAAACAAATTTGCCTCAGTAAGGGAGTTGTTTCATTTAGGCATGAGAATGGATGCCAATAATCCATGCATTTAGGAGAGTGATACAGAAAGATTATGAATTTAAGGCCAGCCTGGGATACCCACTAAAACCATTCAAAAACCAAAAGAGACTTAATGTATAAGTTATAAGCATCAGAGGTATGGTGGTTTGAATTAAAATGGCTCCTACAGGCAGGCTCATGTTTGCATGGTTAGTCGGCAGGCAGTAGAACCGTGGGAAACAATTAGGATTAGGAGATGTAGTTGTGTTGGAGGAAATGTGTCACTGGAGGTGGGCTTTGAGGTTTCAAAAAGCCTTAACTAGGCCTAGAATTTCTCTCTGCTTCTTGACCTGTGGAGCAGGATGTAGTTCTCAGCTATTGCTTCAGTTGAGGCATGCTATCATGCTCCCTGCTGTGAATATAATGAACTAGACCTCTGAAACTGTAAGCAAACCTCAAACTAAATGCTTTCTTTTACAAAGGTTGGCTTGGTCGTGGGTGTCTCCTCATAGAATACCGACTAAGACAGACAGAGAATTCCACTCTGTAATTACTATTCTTGCTTGTCAGCCTGACTACATATGGAATTAATTAAAATCCAAAAATGGAGGGCACACCAGTGAGGGACTTTTTTGCTTAATTTGAAGGAGAAAGATCCACTTCTAGTCCTGATCTTCAGGTGGAAAGACACACCTTCCATCTGGGCCATTCGTTCTGCTGGAGGCCTATATGAGGACATGGAAGATGGAAGCTTTTGCTTTGTGACTGCTTTCTCTCACCTTGCTGGCAAGTCCATTCCCCCACTGGTATTAGAACCTACTTCTTTGAGATTCCAGTGTCTACTGAAGAGCAGTGGACACAGTCAACCTTGTGGATTGAGGAACTTTTAGATTCATAGCCAGCCACTGTTTGTTTGACTGGACAGCAGTCTGTGAGTCATTATAATAAATCCTCTTGCTACACAGAGAGATTCATTTTGTAAGCTTTGCTATTCTAGACTCTAGAGTCCAGAGAACCTTGACTAATACAGATTTTGGAACCAGAAGTGGTTCTTGAGCGAGTGAAGTATAAGAATCAATCTTGTAAGTATCTAGAATTTTCTAATTAGCCAACACCTACAAGTACTTAAGGCTCTCCAGTCATTGAAGCCTCTTCTGGGAGCTCAGAGTGTACTAAATGACCATGGCTTTAACTATTTATGAATGGAAGGGGACAAATACATTTGATTATTCTAATTCACTAATTGTGAGTGGACATGGATTTGGTGACTCTATGTATAAAACTTTTGACAGTTTGTAGAAAAATAAGGGAAGTGATGGTACTGGTTGGTTTCTCTTAGCATCTCTGGACAAATTGACAAAGGATAGAAATGATGATAAAATTAACCAACTTCTAGCATCTCAGAATACAGTGACAGACAACAATGAACTTAGTCATAACATTGGTCAGCTCCAGATGCACATGAGCAGTCTAGAGGTTGGTAATGTGCCCTGCAAGAGAATCTTCTCTCCAGCAGCCAAAGAGCTCAAGTTGTGGAGAATTGAACCAAAGGTCTCATTATAAGGTAGGCTGAAGGTCAGCCAAAACTCAGGTTGCAGCCTTGAAGTGTGTACTCCATCTTGTTCATTATTTGGAGACTTCAATAGGATCATCTTCACATAGATTAAGAAGTTTCCACTGCAGTAGTTTTCTATACCACCCCTCAAATGCCCTTCTGTTCTAGCTGATTTTCCCCAAATTCTTTCAACCACATCTCCCCTACTCTGCCATATCCCATTCCAGTCTCCTCAACTCCCAGTCCACCCACAAAATTTATATTATTTCCTCCTCCCAGGGAAATCTATGAGTTCAGCTCTTCAAAGTGGTTATCATTTTTTTAATGTACTAATATGCACATATAAGCAAATATATACCATATTTATCTTTTTGGATAAATCTCACTTAGGAGGATTTGTTCTACTTTCATCCATTTACTTGCAAACTTCATGATGTAATATTCTAAACAGATGAGTAATACTTCATTGTATAAATGCACCACAGTTTCTTCATCCATTCTACTATTGGGGAACATCTAAGTTGTTTTGAATTTCTGGCTAAAATGAATAGAATAGCAATGAACATGGTTGAGCAAGTGTCCTTGTGGTATATGAAGCATCTTTTGGGTATATGCCCAAGAGTGGTATAGGTGGATCTTCAGTTAGATTGAGTTCCAACTTTCTAAGGAACCACTATATTGATTATCATAGTGGCCATACAAGTTTGCAGTCCCATCAACAGTGGAGGAGTGTTCCCCTTAGTCCATGTCCTTGCCAGCAGGAGCTGTCACTTGTGTTATTGATTTTAGCCATTCTGACAGGTGTAAGGTGAATTTTCAAAATAATTTTGGTTTGTATTTCCCCGATGGCTAAGGACGGTGAACATTTCTTTAAGTATTTTTCAGCCATTTGAGTTTCTTCTATTGAAAATTCTCTGTTTAGATCTGTGCCATGTTTCTTAATTGGATTATTTGTTTTTTGGATACCTAATTTTTTGAGTTCTTCACATACTTTAGATGTTACGTGATGTAGAGTTAGTAAAAAAAAAAAAATCTTTTCCCATTCTGTAGGCTGCCACTTTGTCTGAATGATAGTGTCCTTTGCCTACAGAAACTTTTCAGTTTCATGAGGTCCCATTTATTAACTGTTGATCTTAGTGCCTACACTTTTGGTGTTCCATTCAAGAAGCCTTCTCCTGGGCCAATGAATGCAAGCTTATCCTCCCCTTTCTTTTCTATCAGTTCAATGTATCTGATTTTATGTTAAGGTCTTTGTGCTACTTGGACTTAAGTGTTTTTTTGTTTGTTTGTTTGTTTTTGTTTTTTTTGAGACAGGGTTTCTCTGTGTAGCCCTGGCTGTCCTGGAACTCATTCTGTAGACCAGGCTAGCCTCAAACTCAGAAATCTGCCTGCCTCTGCCTCCCAAGTGCTGGGATTAAAGGCATGCACCACCACTGCCCAGCTGGTGCAGGTGATAAGCATGGATCTACATACAGACATCAGTTTGACTAGTACTTCTGCTGAAGATGCTGCTGTCTTTTTTCCAGGGTGTATTTCTAGATTCTTTATTCATAGCTCTGTGGTTTTATGTAAGGCCTTCACTTTGATTCCACTGATTTTTTTTTGATGCCAATTCCATGCTGTTTTACTCTGTAGTATCACTTGATATCAGGAATGGTGAGACTTCCAGCAGTTCTTTTATTGTTCAGGATTGTTTCAGTTATCCTGGGGTTTTTGTTCTTCCACATGAAGTTGAGATTCCTTCAAGATCTGTAAAGAATTGTGTTGGGTTTTGGGGTAGGGATTGTATTGATTTTGTAGAATGCTTTTAGTAGGATGATCAGTTTTAACTATGTCCATCCTACATTGTGGGATCAGGACTGAGGATGGGGATGAGAGTTGATGGAATCATGTGACAAATCCCAGGAATCAGACTCAAGATATCAGCATCAGAATGCAGTTCTGAATTTACTGCCCAGTGCATAAGCTTATACACAGTGTAACAATCCCAAGCCCCTGAATCTTCGTCCACACCATCACCATGCTCCAATGATAAACCTTGCCTGATAAGGTAAGTCAGAAGGAGTAGGTGAGTAACATCACCTTTTAGGACTTCCATGAAGATCGAGGGTGAAGACAGCTACCACCCTGGCCTGTCCTTTTTTGCTGTCTCACTGGTATTTCTGGAGCTATCTTAGATCTAATGTTGAGATTAGACTCTGAGAAATCTCAGGAACCTGTGGCACCTCGCTCTCCATCCTACTTTTTCCTTCACAAGGTTAATGTCTACATCCCTCACACATCTCCCTTCTGTCTTTGTTTGAAGGCTAAAGATTTCCAAGAGGAGCAGCTTGGAGCTAAACTGTTGAGCCTTGATATTTTGAGGGACAGTGAATGTTCTATTTATTCCTGACATAGACTCATTTAAGACATAGACTGTTGAGGTTCCCCACTGGAGGACAGTAGAAGCAAAGCATATTGGCCACCACCTGCCCTAATGAGCCTTGCCCTAGTTGGAGAAGTCCCTGGTAACTACTTGAGTAAGTAGTATAAAATCCTCTAGGCATAAATTTTCTGTTAGACAAAAGCCCATCATCCTTGGGACCAGGTTGAATGACTCATTACATCAAAGTACTAGGGTAGAGTTGATGGGGACTTGATTTTCTCCCATTGCTGGATTGTTACTGTCCATGTTAGGCAACTGGGAATCCCAACTAACATAAAGAAAATGGGCAGATTCCTAATGGCAACCCAGAAGAGTGGCTGGGTATATACCCCAGAATTAGCTGTTATGATAGCACACACCAGTAGAAAAGGGTAGATAGTCCTGCCTCTGCTCCTTCTGGAGATATCCTCTGCACCTAGTTTACAAGAGTCTTGGGGCTTGCCCAGGTCACAGGTGTGGTTGGCTAGGGGTGTCCTCCCCACTGGTGTCAACACTGTAGGGACTGGCAGTCATTTGTTCTTTTCCTCATTTGAGTCACTCAGTGAGAGGTTCTCCAAGGCAGTCCTCAGTGGTACTATATCAGATTCATCTGGACCATTAGTGGTGCAGAGCTTGATGGATCTGTCAGGAACCCAAACAGACTTATCTATTGTTTCTGAAAAAACACAGACAAGCCCTTGCCCCATGGTTAGCAGAGGGACTGGACTCATCAGGTGTTTTCTATAGGGTCTCTCAAATAGACAAAGGACAAAGGCATTCTTCCTGGCAGCATAGCCCCCCCTCTCAGGGTTTATTTTTTATTTACCTATCTATTTATTTATACTCCATATATTCCTCCCAGTATGTATATGCTAGGGTGAGACCCTACTTGTCAAAATTTTAAAAATGTATAGTAAATTCTTCTATTAATTTATCCTGAGGGCAAGTCCCCCATATCCTCCTCCTTAACTATTTTTTTTTTTTTTTTGAGAGAGGAGTGGACCTGCACAATGATAGCTTGACTTTGAGGATTATGGGGAATTCCAGTCCAGTGAGAGAAACCTCAATCCTCACAACTAACATATGCTGGCCCATTCTCAGTTTTTAAGGGACACCCATGACCAGCATAGCCTTTTTCATAGTGACAATCACCGTCTTGGGGTTTTCTTTGGGTTGTTCTATAGCAAAAACTTCTGAGAAGGTATCTAGGCAAGCCATGAACTCATTTTAAGCACCCAAACTTAGGGATGTGAGTGACATCCATTTGCCATAATGAGTTACCAAAGGAAGAAGTAGGCACTAAATGTTTGTATGAGCCTGGGGTATGATTAGGGGAAAGTCTATGTAACAAGTGGGCAGAATTATGGAAGCATGAGTGGAGGGATCAAGCTTGTTCTACAGGGGATGACAAAAAGACAAAATTCAGCCAATCCACTTCTTGGTCAAAATGACCAGCAAGTCACCTAATTGAACTAAACTGTTGAAGTATTGTTTAAATATTTTTGAAGGGGGGTTATTAGGGCATAAATGATGCAGCCAACCTTTCTTAGAGGCATCTGTGAAGCCAGAGGCAGCCTGTGGGATGGGCCTCTCAGAAATAAAGCAACTATTGAACATACTCATCATTGGCAAGATGGGAAAATTTATTTTTAGGGAAATGATTATCTAACTTCCCATGATAGCTAGCAAGGGATATCTGAGCACCAGGGTGAGACGTAAATGTCATGAGAGCAGATCCTGAGTGAAGGGCATCACAGTTAGGGTAGTGACACAGAAGTGTTATGTTTGCAGCACCTGAAAGGCTGTAGAAATATGCTATCCACAAAAGGGGTAGCACTGGCTGCTGAAGAGTAAGCCAAGCGAATCCAATATCGTATTTTGTCAGGGGGATGGAGGAGCACTCTGGTCCATGTGGGGATCCCATGTCGGGAAGACACTTCTAAAGATGTGTCAAGTCAGTGAAGGAGAGCATCAGCCAAATATACAGCTCCTTGGGACCCTCTGCCAACAGCACTAGCTTTACCTTGGAGACAGTCCAGGGTCTTGCTGCAGTGTTCCACTCCTAGGGACTCAACCCAGTCTGGCTCAGTTATGGCCAATAGTAATGGCCCATCATATTTTAGGAATCTGTTTCCCCTTTACTAGTAGGGCTAGAGGTTGCCCTGCTGGAAGTTTTAAAGGTTGCTGTCCTTAGTGGTTTTTGATCGGTAATCCTTGGCCTAATGGGAAAACCTTTTTGCATTAGGGCAAACTGAAGAGCATCTTTTCTCTTTCTTTCCATCCACTTTATTCAGGCATTGCCTGGAAAAATGTTCCCGACCTCCACAGCTCCAATAGATATCTTTTCTTTTCTTATGTTCCTCTTTTACTTTTAGGTGCAGAGCTAAGGTGGCTACTAGGCTTGGCGAATTTCTAGAGCTATTACCTATGTCTCCAGCTGTGTTGACCCAGTCCTCAATTTCCCCACTTCAGACAGGGGCAATAGCCTTAGGATCCTCAGTAGTAACCTTCCCAGACAAACTCCATAGCGAAAGCTTCCATGGTCACATGATGATTTATGTGAAGGCCAACAGCTTTGTGGACCCGATACACAAAACCTGCAAAATGTTCATTGGGCTTTTGCTTCAGGCTTCTGGATGGTACTGCACCTTCATTAACTTTCCTGATGGCCTGCATGGCACACAGGCCAACATGGTCAAAGTAATTTTGTGGTCCCTGCATTTTAACAGTGAGAGAGCTGTAATTACCCTCTCCCTGCAAAGCTTCAGATGGGATGGCCACTTGTCTAGCTAAGTTACCCTGTCTGAGAATCTCAGCCTCGTTATAAAATCCTACCTTCTGTTATAGAAACTGACCCCCCAGTAATACAGATCTTATAATAGTCTTCCAGTCCCATAGGGTATTCAGAGCTGTGGCCATGGATTCAAGCATCTGCTCCTCAGAGCAGGAGCGTAGCCCATTTTTAGCAACTGCTTTCCTATATTTTTGCAGTACCTCCATAAAGTAAGGTTTCCAGGTTCTCTGTAGGGGATCATTTCCTACAGGAAGATGGAAGATTACCGTGAACACTGGTAGAGGTACCACTGCTGAGGGATTTAGCTTAGCTCCATGAAGAGGAAGCATTGGAGAGCGGTCCTGAATGCTCATTCGATATCCTTCTCTTCCCCAGGGATTGGAGGCAGGTGGCAGACCTGGCCGAGCTGTTGTTTCATGTGTACTAGTCTTCAATGTATTCCTATTAATTGCATGCCGAGGGTCTGGTGGTGGTGATCCACCTGCCTCCCACTTTCATTTTCAAGATTTATCAGCTGAGGGTAAAACAGAGCGGTGCCTTTATCTACAGGGTTGACAAGATCTGCTGGCTCAGCAGTCTTCTTATCTATGGAGGCAGCTGTGCCCTCTGAACTTTTCTTGGGTGCTGTTGGGGAGTCACCCCTGGAACTTGTCAATAAAGCAGACAGAGGCTGTAGATTTAGTGCAGAGCCATAAAGGCAGCTCAAGATGGACTCGACTTTTGGGAAGAAGTACAGAGGCAGCTCTTCTTCCAATTTCTTCGTCCATGCCAGCACCACTCCCCTTTCCCAGGTAGGCTCATACCAAATGCTGTCAGCTAACATCCATGGACATAAGTCCATACATTTCTCATAAAAGGTATTGAATTTCTTTTCAGGACACCTCAGCCAAGATCCCTTCAAATTGACTATGCTTCCTCTGAGAGTTAGTATTGCACATTTTGCTTGGAGAGATCTACTCACCCATTCTTTGTTGCACAGGACATTTGGGGGTCCTTGTTCAGGCACCAGATGTACAAACAGGATCGAGGATGGAGGCTGAGAGGCGACAGAGTCACATGATGAATCCCAGGAATCAGACTCCAGAGACCAGAATCAGGGTGCAGATCTGAGTTTATTGCCCAGTGAATAAGCTTATATACAGTGTTTGAGGCAATCCCAAGCCTCTAAATTCTTGGCCAATAGTATCTTGCCACACTGTCATCATGCCCCAATTAAAGCCCTGCCTGATGAGGTAACTCAGAAGAGGTGGGTTTGGGAGGAGGGAACATGGTCACCTGTTAGGACTTCCTTGAAGATGGGGCAAACAGCCACCACCCTGGTCTCAGTTCCCTTTTTGTGTCTCACTGGTGTTCCTGGAGCTATCTTAAATCTAATGCATGTACAACAGATTGCAACTCTTGGAGGAACTGCAGGAGCCTTGTGACACCTTGCTCTTCATCCCACTTTTTCCTTTACGAGGTTGACCTGTACATTCCCCACACTACAGATCCATGAGCATGGGAGGTCTTTCATCTTCTGATATCTTATTCTATTTCTTTCTTCAAAGACTTGAAGTTTTTGCCATACAAGTCTTTCACTTGTTTGGTTAGAGTTCTGCCGAAACATTTTATATAAATTTGAGGTTATTATGAAAAGTGTCATTTCCCTGCTTTCTTTTTGAATCTATTTGTCATTTGTATCTAGGAGGAGTACTACTTTTGGTATCCAGATACTTTGCTGAAAGTGTTTATTAGATGTCAGTGTTTTCTCCTGGAATTTTTAGGATAACTTAAGTATACTATCTTATCATCTGCAAATAAAGATACTTTGACTTCTTCCTTTCTAATTTGGATACTCTTGGTCTCCTTCAGTTGTCTTATTGTTTTAGCTAAGACTTCAAACACTATGTTGTGTAGTTATGGAGAGAGTGGATAAGCTTGTCTTATTTCTAATTTTAGTTGAAATGCTTTGAGTTTCTTTACATTCAATTTGATGTTGGCTATAGGTCTCCTGTAAACTGACCTTATTATATTTAGGTATGTCCCTTGTATCTCTAATTTCTCCAAGACTTTTATCATGAAAAGGTGTTGGATTATGTCAAACCTTTTTAGCATCTAATGAGATGATCATGTGTCGCTTTTTTCTTTCAGTTTGTTTATATGTTAAATTTCATTGATGAACCTATTTGATCATGGTGGATGATATTTTTGATGTGTTCTTGGATTTGGTTTGTGAGTATTTTATTGAGTATTTTTGTGTGTATGTTCATGAGGGAAATTGGTTTGTAATTCTCTTTCTTTGACGAATCTTTGCATGGTTTGGTATCAGTGTCTGTGGTCTCATAAAATGAATTTGGCAATGATTCTTTTATTTCTATTTTGTAGGATAATTTGAGGATTATTGATCTTAACTGTTCTTTGAAAATCTGGTAGATTTCCAGAACTATTTTTGGCTGGGAGACTTTTAATGGCTGCTTCTATTTCACTGCCAAGTTATAAATCTGTTTAAATTTCATATCTGATCTTGATTTAACTTTTGTAATTGGTATCCATCAAGAAAATTACTCTTAAATTTTCCAGTTTAGTGAATTATAGGTTTTTATTTTTTTATTTTTTTACTTTTAGATATTTTCTTTATTTACATGTAAATTTCTCCTTTCCCAGGTTCCCCTCCAAAAAACAAACAAACAAACAAATAAACAAACAAAACCAACAAGAACAAACCCTTTTTGCCTCCCCCCTCCCCATGCCTGCCACCCCACCCTCTCCCACTTATTGGCCCTGGCATTCCCCTACACTGGGCCACAAAACCTTCACAAGGCCAAGGTCCTTTCCTCCTATGATGAGGATGAGATGATTGAATTTGCGATCCTCTACTATACACATGCTGCCAGAACATTCAGTTCCACCATGTATAGTCCTTGATTGGTGGTTGGGTCCCTGGGAACTCTGAGGGTACTAGTTAGTAATTGTTGTCATCCTAAGGGGCTGCAAACCCTTCAGCTCCATAGAACCTTTCTCTAACTCCTTCATTGGGGACTGTGTACTCAGTTCAATGAATGGCTATGAGCCTCTACATCTGTATTGGTCAGGTATCGTCAGAGCCTCTCAGGAGATAGCTATATTTAGGCTGGCTTGTCCTTCTTCAGTCTCTGCTCTATAGTTAATCTCTGCCACTCCTTCTGTGGGTATTTGGTTCCCCTTTTTAAGAAGGAATGAAATGTCTACCTTTTGGTCTTCCTTCTTCTTAAGTTTCTTGTGGTTTGTGGGTTGTTCTTCCTGTATTCCAAACTTCTGGGCTAATAACCACTTATCAGAGAATGCATACCATGTGTGTTCTTTTGTGATTGGGTTACCTCACTCAGGATGATACTCTCCAGATCCATCCATTTCCCTAAGAATTTCATAAATTCATTGTTTTTAATAGCTGAGTAGTACTCCATTGTGTAGATGTATCACAGTTTCTGTATCCATTCCTCTGTTGAGGGACATCTGGGTTGTTTCCAGTTTCTGGCTATTATAAATAAGGCTGCTATGAACATGATGGAGCATGTGTCCTTATTACATGTTGGAGCATCTTCTGGGTATATACCCAGGAGTGGTATAGCTGGGTCCTCTGATAGAACTATGTCCAATTTCCAGAGGAACTATTTTTGGCTGGGAGGCTTTTAATGGCTGCTTCTATTTCACTGCCAAGTTATAAATCTGTTTAAATTTCATATCTGATCTTGATTTAACTCTTGTAATTGGTTTCCATCAAGAAAATTACTCTTAAATTTTCCAGTTTAGTGAATTCTAGTTTTTTAAAGTATGCTCTTTTGATTCTCTGGACTTCCTCAGCATCTGTCCTTAGGTTCCTCATTTATTTTCTGATTTTGTTAACTTGGATATTCTCTGTCTTTTAGTTAGTTTGGGTAAGTGCTTATCTATCTTGTTAATTTTCTCAAAGAACCAACTCATTGTTTCATTGATTCTTTGTATTATTCTTTTTGTTTCTATTTTATTGACTTCTGCCAGAGTTTGATCATTTACCGGCATTTATACCTTTTGTGTGTGATTCCTTCTTTATGTTCTAGTGCTTTAGGTGTGCCTTTAAGTTGTTAGTTGCTATTATGGGATGTCTCAAAACATTTTTTTTTTTTTAATTTAGGCACTTAGTACTATGAACTTGCCTCTTAGAGCCACTTTCATTGTGTCCCATAAGTTTGGATATATATTCATATTCATTGAATTCTATGAAGTCTTTAATTTCTTTTTAAATTTCTACTTCTATATATTTTCCATTCAGTTGAGAGGTCTTCAGTTTCCATAAGTTTATAAGTTTTCTGTTGCTTCTGTTGTTGTTGATATCCAGTTTTAATCTATGATGTACTGATAGGATGTGGGGAATTATTTCAATGTTCTTGTATCTACTGAGACTTGCTTTGTGTCTCAATTTTGGACAGTTTTGGAGAAAGTTTCCATGAAATGCAGAGAAAAATGTATATTCTTGTTGCTCTGCTACGGTTGAAGGCTGATGTTACCCAAAAGCCCTGAGCTCAGTGCAAAAAGGCAAACTCCTTTTACTAGCATGGCTTCTCCTTCTCTGATCTTGTCTGAGAGTTTGAAATCCCAGCACGTCTGCAATGTCATGTAGCCATGGTTAGATTACAGGTTCAGCTTCCTTTCTCTCAGTAAGAACCTGTTCAACAAGCACCTGAGATGCCTGGAATGCCTCCTCATGCTAATGAGGCATCTCAGTACCACAGCCTTCAGCCAATGACTTTTGACCACCTTAGATATCCTTACCCCCACCCCTAAACTAAATAAGTCTTTACTTACACCAGTAAAGTTGACCTATCTCCCCAAAGCTGATTCTGGAATGATATCATTTCCATTTGTATTCATGGGAGCATCTGAAATCCTGATCTTTGACTCTTCTCCCTTTGCCTTATGGGCCAATGGTCAGTGATCCTAGGGAGAAGGGAAACCCATATATCCTTTTGTGTTTGGGTGAAATCTGTATTAATATCTGCTAGGTCCATTTGGTTTATGATGTTTGTTAGTGCTAGCATTTCTCCATTGGTTTTTGGCTGGATGACAGTGGGGATTTGAAATCTCCCATTATCAATATTTGAGGGTCAGTATGTGATTTAAGCTGTAGTAGTGTTTCTTTTAGCAACCTGGGTGCCCCGTGTCTTGAGCATAGATACTAATAACTGCAATATCTTCTTGATGGATTTTTTTTATTTTGATTAATATATAGTGTCCTTCCCTATCTCTTTTGATTAGTTTTGGTTTGAAGTCTGTTTTGTTAGATATTAAAATGGTTACACTAGTTTGATTTTTAGATCTATTTGCTTGGAATACCTTTTTCCAACCCTTTACTCTGTGGTAATGTCTATCTTTGATGTTGAGGTGTGTTTCTTGGATGCCACAGAGGATAGATCCTATTTCCACATCTATTCTGTTATGCTGTGTCTTTTTTGGAGGGGACTGATACCATTGATATTAAGATAGGACGATGATCAATGATTGTTGATTCCTGTTATTTTATTGTTGTTGGTGGTGGTAGTGTGTGTGTGTGTGTGTGTGTGTGTGTGTGTATGCGCGCACATATGCTCCTGCTTTTTTCTTTTGATTTTGCTGCTCTCAGATTGTTTATCCCTTGTGTAAAAGAGGTGTAGTTAACCTCTTTTAGTTGGAATTTTCCCCCCATCATCTTCTATAGGGCTGGATTTGTATACAGATGCTGTTTAAATTTGGCTTTATTATAGAATATCTTATTTTCTCCATTTATGATGTTGAATGTTTTGGTGGGTATAGTAATCAGGGATGACCTCTGTGTTGTCTTAGAGTCTATAGCACATCTGCCCAGGCTCTTTTGGCTTTTAGAGTCTCCAATGAGAAGACAGGTATCATTCTATTAGGTCTGCATTTATATGTTACTTGGTCTTTTCCCCTTGTAGCTTTTAATATTCTTTCTTTGTTCCATATGTTTTGTGATTTGATTATTATGTGCCAAGGAGAGTTTATTTTCTTGTCCAATCTATTTGTTGTTCTGTATGTGTCTTATACCTTATAGACATCTTCTTCTCTAGGTGCAAAAATCTTTCTTCGATGACTTTGTTGAAAACATTTTCTGGGCCTTTGAGGTAGAATTCTTTTCCTTCCCATAGTCCTATTATTCTTAGTTTTGTCTTTTCTTAGTGTCCCAAATTTTGGGGGGGGGGTCAGGATCTTTTTTTGGTTTAACATTTTCTTGACAGATATATTAATTTTCTCTATTATGTCTTCAATGTTTAATATTCTCTCTTCATCTCTCATATTTTGTTGGTGACGTTTGCCTCTGTAGTTTCTGTTCAAATTCTTAAAATTTTCATTTCCAGAATTCCCTCAGTTTTAGTTTTATTTGTTGTTTCTATTTCCATTTTCAAGTCTTATACAGTTTTATTTCTTTCTTTCCACGGTTTGTTTGGATTTCATGGATTTATTAATTTTTTCTTTGAGGTCCTCTTTCTTCTCCTCCAACCTTCCTTCCCCCAAATCACTCCAGTAAATTAGCCTCCCTGGGAACACACCACCTGACCTGGCCAGGGAAACATATAAGCTAATGGAAGACTTCCTCTCCTTCAAATCTAAAGCTCCAGTTTCATCCCCAGCTCTGCAACAGAGCACCTGCTGCAGCCTTCCTTGTAAGGTCCCCACTCCTGCCCACATCTATTGTGGTTCCACAGATCTTCCCTTCCTACCCACCTTCTGCCAACTTGTTGGTTTATCCCAGCCCCCAACTTCAGTAGGCACTCTGTGCTAACCTAGACCATTCCTGCCAGGAGGGCAGATAGGAACCTGTATATATTCCTGTTTCCTTTTGTTCCTTTAGATCCAACTCTCGAGTCTCATCCCCAGTATCTATAGCAGATCCTCTGGGGTGAACTCTCTTCACTGTCTCCCAGTTTCCAAGGGGATGAAATAAACATTCTTCTTTTCTTTCCTATGAACCGTTTCATACCCCTAGTCTATCATAGGCCCTAAGTGTTAGCTCCCAATAACCAGAAACATGTTTTCTCAGGAACCTACAGTGCCTACAATTGTCAGAGCCAAAGAAAATGTCCTAGTGGACAACATAAAACTATCACACTATCTCAAAATCCAGAGAGGAAACAGAAACCAAGGAACAAACTGCCGGCCCAACAAAGACAAATCTAAGAATTATTACCTAGATTTATAATCATCCCAGTCCCAGATGCCTAGATGCCAGCATAAAAACACAGTTAACAACAGTCTTGGCAGTATATCTCCATTTTAGCCAAATGATCCTACAACAGCAGGCCCTGAATATTCCAACATAGCTGAAACATGAGAAAAAGATCATTATTTACCTATTGTAGGAGGGACTTGTGTTTGTGTGTGCGTGCACACATGCATGGAGGCATTTGGATGGGTATTGGTACAGTCATAGTGAAGAAAACTAAATCTTCTTTCATTTCCTCAGTAGGGACAGAGATGTCACCTGCACAAAACTATTAGGTAGAAAAAGCTAGAGTCAGGGCTAAGAGATCTCCACCCTCCTGAACACAGACAAGAAAATTTCGGGATGGTGTTTTACTTTACTACCATGTTTGTAGTATCCAGTGCTACATACATGATTAAATTCTATAGGAATATAAGTGATTCCATTCATAAATAAGTGCTGGTGAATTATAAGAAAGTTCTATAGATTGCACTAACATCGCTTTTCTATTTTTGACCTTGAACACTGTGCTGCATTTCTGAAAGTATTAACACTTACAGAAATAGGAGTTCATCAGACACTGTTCATCCTGTGTCTTGGGATTTTTTTCTTTCATTCCAATATTTTTTTTTGTGGGACAAGGATGGGGGTGGGAGGTTGGTATGAGACAGGGTTTCTTTTTGTAGTCCTGGCTGACCTGGAACTTGCTCTGAAGACCAGGCTAGCCTTAAACTCACAAAGCTCCTTCTGACTTTGCCTCCCAAGTGTTGGAATCAAAGGTGTGTGCCAGGATCTGCTTATTTTATTTCTTTGGAATCAGGGAGACAGTGAAGAAAGGTCACCCCAGAAGGGCTGTATAGCACTGGGGATGAGACTCAGAGTTTGGATCTAGTATAACAGAGGAGAGGAGAAGTGAAGGGCACACAACACATCCTTTCATAGTTCTTTGCATCTTCTTATGCATTCTGTAATTATTTTAAGACCAGAAGCTTTTTAAAAACCAATTTGCATATGGTATCTTACTAGAGTGTCATGAAAATGCTTGCAAATTGATTGGTATGATTTTTGATATTTTACAGGAAAAGAGAACAAAGATCAAAGGACAAATTCTGCTGCAAAACAGAATACAGCTAAAGTCTGTCAAGGCCAGAACTAAAGTTAGACCTTTATAAGTACTGATATGCTTATGTAGTTATAAGGATAAAAAGAGTTAGGAAACTCTGTTTGCAGAAATATGGGTGTGGCTTAGATCACAGAACTTCAAAGTAAAAGGAAACCCAAGCCCCTGTCCTGCCATAACTTACGGTAGATATGAAGGTGGTAGATCTTGGTGATGGTTTTCACACGTTTCTTTTCATTGATATCTGCTTTGTAAGTTCCTGCATCTTCCATCCTCAGGTCTCTAATGACCAGGTCATAGTTCTGACCTGTGACTTCTATTCGTCCATTATAGGTGACCTGGGTTATAGTAACTTCAGTTCTGTTGACTCCTGCTTTTACAAAAGCAACAGATGATTGAGAAATCCAGGCAATGTTATCAATTTTCTGTGGTTCTTGAATATTTAAGGGGAAAGTAACTGACTCTCCAAGAACCCCATTCATCACCATCGAGTCTGCATCTCTTCCCGCTGCTTCAGACCCTGAGGATATAAACAGAAAACAGTAACCATCAAACTGTTGAACTGTCTTGTGTTCTTTCTTTTGAGTTTCACTGAGGAACCTCCTCACATACTGTTCATCCTCTCTCTTGGGATTTTTTTCTTTCATTCTAGGTAGATTTCTGGGGGAAATGGAGGTGAGGTTGGGGTTGGGGTTGCTTTGTGTAGTCCTGGCTTTCCCAGAACTTGCTTTGAAGACCAGGCTAGCCTTGAACTCACAGAGATCCTTCTGCCTTTGCCTCCCAAGTGCTGGGATCAAAGGTGTGCATCACCACCACCTGGCCTACTCTTTAATGTGCTATGACAATCAAAATTTAGTTGAAAACCCTCCATGTTCTCTGAAACAAAACTGTTCCTGATTAAATACATATGTTCATTCATAAATTAGTGAACTTTGCCTATTTTGAAAGTAGCTTGAAGAAAGTCTATATACCGGTAGTTAACTCACTCAATAAATGGTTAAACACCCATTGTGTGCCAAGTACTCTATGTAAGCTATAGAGGTAGAAGTGATCAGAAAAGATCCCCAAACTCACCAAATTAGGGGATAATTTCACCAGAGCCTGGAAGAATTTTTGACTTTATCTTCCAAGGATAAAAGCAAAAATGTAACATATTTCTTTGAAGACCACAGGAAAATCAAAACCAAAACCAAAACAAAGTAGTGTCCCAATACTTCATCAGCCCACATAGCCAAACACTTATCCCAAGTTCTTCTACTCCTGGCCAGACGGACAGGGAAAGGGACACACTTGATATCTTGGACGTAGTGAAGGTTAATGGTCTTTATTCCTTGAATGCCTTCTAGCCTCCAGAGTTTAGGCATCTAGATAAACATGTTTTAATATAGGAAATCCCTCACTGAGATTCTTTAATGATCAATAGTGTTTGAGATTGTCGTGGATGATGCATGAAGTGTTCAATAAAGGATATGACTTGGAAATTGAGCAGTCAGAAAGGGTGGTAATCACAAACAACCAGCTGGGCTATTTTGATGTGAAACAGCTATGTGAAAGCCCCAAATCTCAAGCCATGTTTTCCACATAAATGGGTTCAGGTTAACCCTAAAGTTTCTACAGAGGGTCCATCGAGAATGCAAGTCCCTAAAATAAAAGGATTCATTACCCAGTGTTGCTTTCAATTATGTCTGCTTTTCCCTTCAGCTCAGTAGCTGCAGCAGGATCCCAGGACTGCTAAGGTGAACCTCTTTCCTCTCAGGTCAGTGGGAAATTTGCCCTCAGGAGGAACATGCCAGTGATTTAGTTGGATGGGCAAGCCAAGTCAACATGTTTTAGGGCATTACACATGGGATGAGGAAATTAGGGACTACCAATAGTACTAACTTAATACTATGTTAGCTATGTTAGGACTACATGTCAGATGCTATGTTAGGACCACAGGGGTAAGAGGATATCATGTCAGCCCCAAGGAGCCTATGGGACACAAAAGGTGATATGATGAGTAGCAAGTGGAAGGGCAACAAGAAGAAAACACAGAGAACATAAAGCTGTGATAATGTTGCCCCTGGCAGCCATAGTTTGCAGATATCCCCAGCACCAATTGTCACCCTATAAATTATCCTACTGGGTTGATAGAGTTCATGAAGAGCACTTGCAATATCTTAGCTCGTGTCTCAGGTATAGCACACAGAGAGGCTAAGCTCAAAGGATCCTGAACTTGGTTTTCTGGTGCTGTGTGCCTTCCAAATACTTAATGGATTTTGAACAGTAGACCCCAAATTGCTGTTTTGTACTGGGTCTTTCAAATTTTATAGCCAACCCCTGCCTCAGATCTACTCCATGTCTTAAGGCTTTTTTGAATTCAGGTCCTATGGCTTAATGGTCATTCTATTCTTTGGGTTTAACTTAGGTGGAAGATGCATCAGATACATGACATCCAACTGTGGCTATATTGTGTCACTAACTTCTCAGATGTGGAGGCCATTTGCTAAGGCTGAAAGCTTCTTAATATGGGAGCAGTTGTGCAACCACAAGTGGTTGAATGTGGTGTCAGTTTCACAGCTATGACTGCAGCGAAGTCATTCAGGAAATGCTGGACTATCAAAAAGCACTCGAACAGGGTGGGTAAGAGTGGGCGAGGATGCTGCAGGGGAAGTGTTGCACGCAGCTCTTCGAACTGCTGATATCGTTGCAAGAACCCTGACCTCTCAGAAGAAGCAGAACTTGATTTGTGAACTGCACTAGTCTGCTATGTTTAAAGGCATGAAAGTCCTCCTAGAGAGGTAGCTGTGAGACTGGGCATCTACTTACACACTGGGCAAACTCTAAAACGTTACAAAACCTTTCTCAGTCTATGCTAGCTTTCCAGTGGCCCCATCAACTCCTCGAGCAGCAAATGATGCAACATGAGCAGAGGTGCTTTGTTAACTGGCAAAATGTAATTAATGTGAATCATTCTTGGTGTCGATCATGACCAATTGGTATGTGTATTTTAAATATTGCATGGCCCTTCCCTATGACCAGTGATCAGTGATGCTGAGGCCATGTTGGACCCACTTAGAAACTATCTATGGGATAATTCAAATAAAGCTCAGCAAGATGCTTCTAAGTCCTCTCCTTAGTGGATTTCAATCTACTTTTAAAAGCACTTTGGTTTTGAAAGAAACAATCTCTCTGTCAATCAACTCCAATATTTATTTTTCTACATGCTATAAAGACTCAAATGTTATATTATTACTGGGGGGAACATTAGCAAAATCTAATTTTGGAGAGAGCTTGTGGGTCAAAGATATCTTGAAAGAGGGCCAAGATTTGCATGTCATGCATGAGGCCCCAAATTTGAGCCTCAGGGGAATTAATCCCAAGTTGGGGAAATAAGACACAGGTATAAAACTTTCCTTTGCAATATGAAATGAGAAATGAGAAATCGGATCCTTGGTTTCTGAATTCAAATGTCACAAGCTTTGATGCTTTGATGTCAATTGAATCAAGATTGTCATTATGAGGGAGTGGTGTATGTATATGTGTGTATGAGGGGGGCAAACAGAGACAGAGACAGAGACAAAGAAAGAACTAGAAATATAAATTAGGCTAGGATTTGGTGCAGTCTTAAATTTGAGTTATCCTATATGTGGAGGGATCTACTAAAGTTTTATGGATTAAGATTAAAATAATGTGTTGGGGTAATCTTAATATAGTAATCCCTTATAGAAAGAAAAAGCTTTGGTAGTAGAGAAAACAGATATACCATAAAGAAACAAGAGAGAACTTAATGAGGCTAATGTTGTTATCCGGGCATAAACCAAGCAGGATATGATAGGGATGGCAAGGAAGGGCTGAGTTTGAGAGATAGTGCAAGGAGGGGCAATGAGGAAATGGGCACCTAGTAACCTTCACTTGTCTTGCTCTTTGATTTTAGCTTCTGCTCTGTATCAGTGGAAAATTCATAGTACAAAACAGATAGGCAAGAAAGATGTCAATCGGAAAAGACAAGGTTAGTGTTAGAACTGTTGAATCTGAGATGACATTGGTCCACCTAAGTAAGCAGTTGGAAGGAAGTCTTCTTCCTTCCAAGGAGAAAGTATGGTCTAGGGATATTTTCAGATGGCATGGTGGCAGCAGAACCTGATAGCTGTTTTCCAATATTTGTTTTTGTCTTCATCATAGTGACAGAACTCTTGATGGTTAAAAGGGCAGATGACCACCAGAGTAGACTACACAATCCTGTCTGTTATTAGGAAACTGTGATCATGCTGCAAAGTCGAGGCCAACAGAATATAAGTAAATGTAACATATACACCTCTATGTCTTTTAGAAGGGGAAAATTGCTCTCTTCTCTCTCTCTCTCTCTCTCTCTCTCTCTCTCTCTCTCTCTCTCTCT
>JADRCD010228445.1:24903-40748 GCA_019843815.1 Montemys delectorum
TCTCTCTCTCTCTCTCTCTCTCTCTCTCTCTCTCTCTCTCTCTCTCTCTTCATTTTACATTTTATTTTGACATCATAGCTGGACCTCTGAGAAAAATTAGGAATCATAACAAGAAAGCCAAGTACTGAGGTTGGTGATATAGAAAGATTCAAGTCAGGAAATGTAGGGCTTAGGTCCGGAGCTGAGCCTGTTAGCAGTGTCCATGGTAACAGAAGAACTATCAAAACAATATACAAAGCAAATAAGTATACCAAGTGTCAAAAGCATTATCAACAAGGAACCTGCTATGGTCTCAAGAAGGGATTGTCTGTGATATAATGATTCAGAGTGTTCAAGTGAGACAAAGGCTAAAAATAGCTCTTAAGTTTATGTGTTTGGGAATAGTATTGATGATCTTTGAGATTGGAGAGCATGTGAGACAGCCCAACAGAAGCCAGATTATCCTGCATGGGGAGGTGGAAGGGACATGGATTTGAGCCACGTGGGTCTGTGTTCATTTGATGAGCCTTTAACTTAACTTTTCTACAATATGGACCATGAAACATCTGTTCCATAGAACCGTTATCAGGGAACACAGAAATTGCTTAAAACATAGTAAACACATAGTGTAGAAAAACTTAAAGTGAAAGATAATCATTCTTGATGGCCTTCACACCTTCAGTCATGTAGAAGGTGAGCCTAGCCTCTAAGAATAAGAAGCCCAGGATCAAACTTGATAGAATGTATGCCAATGATGTGTATACATGTTTGATTCAGGTGTATTTGAACCTACCAGCATAGTCTTGAAAAAAAATCCAATGATCCTTAACTCTTCATTTCTAAATGTGGATAACAAATAAGGTGCAGTGAAATAGCACTTATCGATGTCTGGATGGTAATATAAATGCTGATTTCAATTACTTTAATGCAAAAAAAAAAAAAAAAAAGGTGAGACATGGTCTTATAAGCTAACTAGAAATTGATGAAGCAGACCAAAGAGTTGCATAAACCTTAGGATCCAAGTAAAGAAGAAGTGTCTCAGAGCTACATCATCTGACTAGCCTTATTTCCCAACTTCCAAGAAGCAGACCACAAATGAGAAGAATAAGACCAGGCCATGCTTCTTAAGGAGAAACAAAGACCAGAAAAGGCTTCCACTGATGCAAATGTGAATGATGTGTGTTCAGATTCCATTGCTGTGGCAGAAGCTGTAGCACATATCAAAGGAGGACCAATTTAGTTCATAGTCACTTGGCTCCACAGCTGTCATCTTGGGGCAAGATGGAACACCATGGCAAGGAACATGTGACAGAGGCTTGCTTTTTCTCTTATGGTACCCAGGAACCAGAGAAAGAACAGAGTGGTCTGGAAACAAGGTATCCCTATCTACAGCACAACTTCCAGTAATCATTGTCTCCTGATTAGACCCCATCTCCTAGTTTCCATCACTTCCTATTACGGTCATCTGATGTTGTGTATATCAAAGGATTAGCCCACTGGTAAAGTTAGAACCCTTGTAATGGATCACTTTCCAAAGCCTATTAGATCCAAACTAAGCCTTCATCATATGAGATTTGTGGGTCGGGGCAGATATGACATATTCAAAGTACAATACATGGTAAAGTCTGTTTGCAGTGATCTTTTGGTAGCTGTGAGGAAGAGGGAATCTGGAGCAGAGATGGCAGGATGTAGTCAGTATGGATGGAACACAGTGGACAGACTCTGTGAGAGGCAGCCTTCCTCCTTTTTTTTTTTTTGGTTAGGCTGGAGCAACAGATCATTCCATGTACCAGATGGCGACCTGCGCTTCATAGGACAATATATTCTGTATCTATAGGTGGACTTTACAAACACACATTCCAGGAATACGTAGTTGCCAAAAGCTGCTAGTGGGAGCAGACAACAGAGATGGTTAGGAATGAGAATTTAAAAGGATAAACTAATAGAAAAGTGTCAGGAAATTACCTGAATTTGGGAACTTGATGGGCTAGTAGGTCTCTAGCTGGCTAGAGGACGATTTCTTGTGGCTCTTCTTAGAGTCTGTGAAGAGCACATACGATCTCCCTGGGGCTTGGGAAGCTACATGGTCTCCCACCACAGAGGCCACCATCATCCATGTCCTGCCAGAGTAGAGCTTAGTCATTGTCTTCCCGTTCTTTCTCTTCCCCCGATGGCCATATAGACCATGGGCACTTTACCTCAGAGCATCTGTGTGCTCTCTTCTCTTTTCTCACGAGATTCTCCTCACTCCTTTAACCTTATATAGGTCGAGTCAAAAAAAGTTGTCCTTCCTGTCACTGCTCTAGAGGCAGCAGGACCTGGGAGAACAGAGCCTAAATATGAGGTGGACTAAAGTCTCCTACAATAGCTAATGTCATGCAGGGCCTCAGAATATAATTTATATTCTGAGGGTTAAGAAAGGTCCTCATATAAGCAACGCTCATACGAATTCAAACTATATACAATCACAAGAACAAGCTGTGCGTGACAGAATGACTAAAGCAAAGGCAATGGGTTCCTTAGCTTTACAATAACTCTGGTGAGAACACTGACCTCATAACCAAATAAGCCAATATCTGTGGGCTGGCGTATCCTGATCACTATGTTGTTTCTTAAATAAAAAACCAGTAAGAGGCCGGAGAATGTCTCAGTCTGTCAAGTAATTGCTTTGTAAGCATGATGACCTGAATTCAGATCTCTAGCACACATCTGCATCTCCAGCATCATGGGAAGCTTGGGGTAGGGAAGAGACTTGGAGATTCCTGAAAGCTCATTGGCCAGGCATCCTAGATGAATCAGGGAAATCCAGGTTCAATTAGAGAACCTGTCTTAAAAATTATAGGGTGGAGAAGAATTAAGGAAGAAATTGTGTTGACCTCTGACCCCCTAATGCAGGTGCACACATATGCACCTGCATACACATAGGCATATTCCCACACACACACACACATTCACACACACATATGCACAGCACACACTTACTCATAAATACCCCCAAACAAACAAACATTGTTGAAGGGACTAAAATAATACTATAGACCACTCTGAAGGAAATAAAGAAGTGTTGGGCCATTGGAGTGAGGCAGGGTGGGTGTTGGGGAGGATGTAACAGAGAGGAAGCAGGAAGGGTTGAACTGTTGCTTAATACCCACTGTTTCTTCATGAGTCTTCAAATAAGTATTTCTTGTTCTTGCTCATTTTTGGAGAGTGGGGCAGTAGCTAAACTACCTTTTGTTGGTGTTGTTGTTGTTCTCCATCACACAGTTAACCGTGTGGCTAGAAGCTCCCTCCATATCTGAGACCAGAGAGAATGAACAGAGATAGCTTGAGTATACAATACTGAAAGAAGAGGTGTAATTAGTCAAAAATAAGTCAAGAGAGGTTTTCGAGCAGCACGGAAGGAAGGGGCTGGGCAGCAGGAATCCTGTGTCACTCTCCATCATTATAGAAACTCCTGGGTCACAGTTGTTTTGTTTTCTTTTTAGAAACCCACAGCACTCTACAACCAGGGCTGTGACCTTGCCTTATTATTGTTTTTATGTTAGCATATACTTAAACTGTGAATAAAGCAAAACTCACTTGACCTCGGAGCGTCTATGTATCGATGTTTTCACCTGATAATGAGTATTTTAATTTTATTCTATTCATCTTATAGAGCATCATGGTATAGAGCAAAATAATAATTGTGGTGGAGGGCTTAGAATTATGTCAGACAAATAGAGATTCCTTCATTAGTGGTTAATTTTTGCTATTATTGGTGGTAGATAGGACAAAAGATCAAAGGGCAAGGTTGATTAGATAGATGCAGGAATGCGAGGAAAAAGGAAAATAATCAGAAAAGTAAAAGGAAGTTTTGTAGAGAGACCAAGCAAAGAGTAAGGTGATTGACTTGTCTGTCCTTTGTCCCTGGAAACTAACTGGACCTAGGACACTTGGAAGACAGACAGAGTTCACAAAACCACGAGATAGTTGAATCAGAGCACAAGACTGTAAGTCTTGGTTTTGAAAAAGCTTTTCCAGCACAAAGAAGTCATGAGTTCATTGTCTCCAACTTCCCTGGTATCAGTGATTTTAGGGAAATATAGACAGTTCTACATACAGTTCTCCTCAGCCCACTGTTCCACTGCTCTGATGCTGGGGAGGGGTAGAAAAGCAATATGGAACTCCATGTTCAGCATAGAATAGAAGGGACCACTCCACCAGGGATGGCAGCAGGAGGATCTAGAGCATATTGTACCCTTAGGAAGTATCTGTAATAGTCCTTAAGAGGGGAAACATTACACTTAGAGTGATGGGCACTTCTGAGTTCTTTGGGAAAAGACCCCGTTTATCATTTTGAGGATCCTTGACAAAATGAATATCTCATCCCTGGTTTCCTTTTAAAACCCTACCACTCTGTCCTCAAACTCGAACAGCTACCATCTTTCTGTCCTTTTAGCTTCCTTGGACCATTATCCAAACAACAAAGTCCTGCCTTGGATCTCTGCATGAGAGAGCCAGGACCCTTCCTAATAAAGCCTAAACCACAAGTGTGAAACACACAGCCATAGAATTAGCTAGAACATACAGGTTTATGAGACAGGCTATCACCATGTATGGAGGGTTGGTCTGGAACTCCCTATGTAGACTAGAATGGTCTGGAGTTCACTGCCTCTGTCTCCTAAGTAATAGGATTAAAGGTGTATACCACTATACTAGGCTAATAGTTTTTTCAAAGACTTACTATATTCACATACACACACACACACACCACCACCACCACCACCACCACCACCACCACCACCACCACCAGCACTACCACCAGCACCACCACCATTTCAACAACAACAAAACAATAACAGGAATCAACAATCATTGGTCATTGACATATCTCAATATCATTGGCCTCAGTTCTCCCCATAAAAACACATGGGGTAACAGAATGGTTGTGAAAACAGGATCTATCCTTCTGTTGCACCCAAGAAATGAAGAAATGGTTCAATATATAAAAAAATCAATACATGTAATATACCATATAAAGAAGTAAATGAAAAAACCCCACATGATCATCTCATTAGATGCAGAACAAGCCTTTGACAAAAGGCTTCATGATAAACATCCTCAACAGATTAAAGATGCACGGGATATACATCAACATAATAAAGGCAGTTCCAATAAGCCCATACCCAATATCAAATTAAATGAAGAGAAACTCAAACGAATTCCACTAAAATCAGGAACTTGGCAAGCTTGTCTGGTCTCTCTATACCTAAGCACCAAGGACCTGAAGGAGATCAAGGGGATACAAACTGATAAGGAAGAATTTGAAGAATCTTTATCTGCAGATGATGTGATAGCATTTATAAGTGACCCTAAAAATTCTTTTTGAAAAATAATACAACTGTAAAGACTTTCATTGATATATCCAGATATGGAATTAACTCATAAAAATCATAGCTATTCTATATGCAAACTACAAATGAACTCAGGAAAAAATCCTGAAACAATACCTTTCACAATAGGCTAAACTATACAAAATATCTTATGGTAACTAACTAAGCAAGTGGAAGACTTGTATGATAAAAAGTTTAATCTTTTAAGGAAGAAATAGACACAAATATCAGAAGATGGAAAGATCTTCCATGCTCATAGACCAGTAGGATTAACATAGTTAAAAAAGAAGACCATCTTGCCTAAAGCATTCTACAAAGTCAATTCAATCCCCACTAAGATCCAAAACAATTCTTCAAAGCTTTTGAAAGGATAATTCTCAATTTCATATGAAAAAAAAAAACCAAAACAGAATAGCTAAAACAATTCTGAACAATAAAAAAAAAATTGCTGAAGGCTCAAGTAATATTAGAAAGCTACAGGAAAAAAAATCATGGTACTGATATAAAAACAGAGAAGTTGATCAGTCAAATTGAATTGAAATCCAGACATAAATCCATAGGCCTATGGACACTTTTTTTTTAAAAATAAATAAACCAGAAAGATACATTGGAAAACAGCATCTTCAA
Organism: Montemys delectorum; assembly: GCA_019843815.1. Taxonomy (NCBI): domain Eukaryota; kingdom Metazoa; phylum Chordata; class Mammalia; order Rodentia; family Muridae; genus Montemys; species Montemys delectorum. The sequence continues at coordinate 30,882 of JADRCD010228445.1, forward strand.
CAAGTGGTGCTGGTAAAACTGGATGTCTGCATGTAAAAGAACGCAAAGAGATCCATACTTATCATCCTGAACAAGGCTCAAATACAAATGGATCAAAGACCTCAACATAAAAACTGATAGAACGTTGGGGCACACCCTTGTACTCATTGGCCCAGGGGAAGACTTCTTGAATATAACACTGAATTTGCAGGCAGTAAGATCGATAATTAATAAACAGGACTTCATGAAATGGAAAAGCTTCTGTAAGCCAAAGCATACTGTCATTCAGACAAAATGGTAGCCTACAGAATGGGAAAAGATTTCACCAACTCTACATTTGATAGAGGACTAATATCTAAAATACATAAAGATCTCAAGAAGCTAGATATCAAGAACCTAAACAATCCAATTAAAAAATGGAGGTACATATTTAAACAGAATTCTCCATGGAGGAAATTCAAGTGGCTGAGAAACACTTAAAGAAATGTTCAACATCCTTAGCCATCAGGGAAATGCAAACCAAAAGTATTTTGAGATTTCATTTCACCCCTGTCAGAACGGCTAAGATCCGTAACACAAGTGACAACTCATTTTGTCAAAGATGTGCACTAAGGGAAACACTCATTTGTTGCTGGTGGCAGTGCAAATTTGTAGAGTCACTATGGAAATTGATGTGGCCATTTTTCAGAAAGTTGAGAATCAGTCTACCCCAAGACCCATCTATACCAGTTTTGAGCACATACTGACAAGATGCTTCATATGACTACAGGTAGACTTGTTTAACCATGCTCATGGCTGTTTTATTCTTAATAGCCCCAAATGAGAAAAACACATAGATGTCTCTTCAGAGAAGAAAGACAAAAAGACACTGTAATATATTTACGCAATGGAGTATTACTTGGCTCTTTAAAGAATTGACATAATGAAATTTGTAAGCAAATGGACGGAACTAGAAAAAGAATCCTAAAAAACCCAAACCGAGAAAAGTATATATGCTATGTATTCACTTATATGTAGATATTAGCCATTAAATAAAGGTTTACCCACCTCCACTCCATAGACCCAGAGAGGTTAGGTATAGAGGAAGGGAAAAGGGAGACACATGGATGTCCCTTGAAGGAGTAATAGAATAAATTTTATGGGTGGACTGAGAACTGGAGGGAACAGGAACATGAGGGGAGGAGTAGGTGGGGAGATAGGGTTGGACAAGAGAATGTAGGGAGAGACACCTGGGATTGAGGGGCATTTGTGGATGACATGGAAACCCAATGCAGTGGAAATTTTCCTAAAATATATGAAGACAATTCTAATCAGGTCCCTTAACAATTGGGGAGATAGAGCCCCAACTGTCCATTCCTTTTTTACCAAAGGAAGCTTCCAGTAGCAAGATTGGATTGCACTTCATTGAGTTGTTGGCCAAGGGAGTCTCATGGAAATGTCCAAAGACCCAGGCTGTTGCTAAGACAATGCATTGCTCTCAACAAACTGACAAGGGGACCCCATTGCAGAGGACAACACCTACACAACTCATTAAACACGGAGAAGTTGAGCTGGTGCCTACGTGGAACATAGCCTTTACCCCTATGTTCCAGTGTCTCTGGTGTGGGCAGCTTACTCTGTAACCAACCCAGCCACAAAACCGTTGATGTATAATCTGTCCTGCATCAAGATATGCTAGGGCAACAGTGGCCCTGAACTTGTGGCCATAGCCATGGACTTAAGACCTGCATTATGAGACGGAACCCATACCTCACACTGCTTGGGTGACCCAGAGACTAGATAGCCCAGAGACCAGGGGTAAAACCAAACACTTCTGGTCTTAATTTAAAAAGTATCAAAAAAAATGACTCCTAATGATATTCTGATATACTCATAGATCAGTGTCTTTTTCAGCCATCATTAGACAGGCTTTCTCCTGCAGCAGAGGGGAAGAGATACAGAGACTGTCAGCCAGTCATTATGTGGAGAGAGAGAGAGAGAGTCCCTGGAACCCACAGCTCAACCAAACCTCTCCTATCAGAGCTCAGGGAACCCCAGAGAATAGGAGGCAGAAAGAGTATAAGAGCTAGAAGTGGTGGAGGGACCCAGAGTCACAAAGCCCTCTGAGTCAAATAATCAGGGCTTATATGAACTCTGAAACAGCAAGCACAGGACACACATGGCTCTGCCCCAGGTTTTAGCTTAGTATTTTTACGGGACTCCTGCGTGTGTGTATGAGTGGGTCTTGTGTCTGCTCTTGGGCTCTTTTCCTTCTGTTGGACTATGTTGTCCAGCCTCAGTGTGATGGTTTTGGTGTCATCATATTATATTTTATTTTGACATGTTTGTTTGTTACTGAGAAGCCAGTTCCTTTCTAACGAGGGACAGAAAGGGCGTAGATCTAGAGGGGAGGGGAGGTGGAGAGAAACTGGGAGGAGTTTGGGGGGAGGAAACTGTAACCAGGACATATGGTATGAAAAAGCTTCTATTTTTCAGAGAATGGGGGAAAACGATAAGAAAAAGAAACTACTGTTTTCCATTATGTGACTCCAGTGAGCAGCATTAATTAAGTAATTAATTAACAACTCAACAATATTTATTAAGTGACTACTATGTCCCAAACTTACGAAGATAACATCAGTTAAGACAAGAGAATTAAATGAACAGATGGAAATACAAAAGGAAAATCAAGCTGAGATGATGCTGGAAAGAAAAAAACTTAGCCCACATAAACAGCGCAGCCACCCAAAGGACAAGAGGAAGAGGAGAGACCAGGAGTTGAAGGCATAGCTAGGAACAGGGAAAGCGAGCGAAAGGAGACTGGTTTCACGCAGTGAAGCACATTGCGTGGGTCTTAAGTTCTTCCTGTAGTTCAGTAGTTTGAGTATAATATGAACAGAAAGCCCAGGATGTTCTGTTGCAAGTAGATCAAAGGGACACGTCCCTGCCCTCCCGTGCAAATCCTATCAAGGTTCAGAACTCACAGGTTTGCAGGCACAGGAACCAGATCCACAGATGGCGCTGGGCCATGTCCAGTCAGACCACAGTCTTCTGGGGGAAAAAGAACTGATCTGACAGCTGCTTTCAGTTCAAGTTGGTTGTTTCCGGGGGCTAGAGAGAGGAAGTGTGAGCTGATTAAGAAACCCATTTACTAGTGTTTTCCATGATACAACTACAGTGCCTCTTAATTATTAATTATCCAACAAACATTTATTAAGTGCCTACTATGTTCCAGACAGATCACGGATGTTGATAATATCAGTAGGTATAAAGTAATTGGCTGGCTTCCCTTTGTGGAGTTTATATCCACTATAGAGGGATTGATAATTATATAAGAATTCACTTATTGGTGATATATAATGCAGCAGGAAGAAATGCAGGGACCTCAGAGGGTGGAGGCATGTACTCCAGGCTAGGGTGAGTTGGGGGAGATTTCTGAAAGGAATTGACAATTTAGCTGAGACAAATATGCAGAGTGAATTATTATGTTTAGGCAAAAGGTTAATTGTATTTTGAATCAGAAGAATAAGCCATATTCCTTGAGTTCAGTGTCTCCATGTTTGCATCCATTGCCTCCTGCCCACCAGCCCCGTAAAGTCAGCACCTGTAATGGCAGAGCTTGCTATATCCCTCCCACTGACCCACCATCACTTACTTAAGTTAACTCCCCCACTTGTGAATCAGCAACAGTTGTCTGGACAGCTGAACTGTCTGGAGCCCCTAGTGAGACAAGAACAGCTAAGCTGAGAGAACACCAAGACCCACTCTGAACTCTCAGTGCAGGTGTGTCAAATTCCAAAAGGCAGACACACATTTCCACCAGATAGCAAGCCAAAGATAGAGCCAAAGATGGCTCTGAAGGCAGAGCCAGAGCCAAACTAGATCCAGAGTCGAAGACCTTGCCAGAGCGTAAATCAGATACAAACCTTAGAGCTGATCCAGAAAGGTGCTAACCATTAGAGAAAAACAGGAAGAATGGTCAGTCACAGAGGAACTCCAAGCATCGTGACAGGTTTGTAGGAACCAGAAAAGGAACATGAGAGACACCACATAACATGCAGCAGTCAACCGGCCTGTTCCTGGTAGTGACTGTTATTGAGGATGGTATCCTCCTCTGTGAGGAAGATTAGAAAGACGGAGCTCAGTACTCAAAGCACAGAGGGGAGTGACATCCCAACTGCATTATAACCCTCTGTTACATTGCAAATACTCGATGAAACAAGAAAATTGACTCATGAGAAATTTACATTGACACCTGAGCTGAAAGGTACACTGTAAAATCACATAACACACACACACACACACACACACACACACACACACACACACATTAAAATAACTTGTGTTGGAGAGATTGCTCAGTGGTTAGCAAGGTCCACACTTCCAGAGGCCTTGATATTGATTCCCAGAACTTACGAGTGTCTGAAACTCCCATTTCAAGGGATCAAACACTCTCTTCTGACCTCAGAAGGCACTGCACACATGTGTTGCACAGACGTACATACAAACAATCATACCTGTAAAATAATAATAAACAGAATCGGTCTCTTCCTTAAGCTACACACACCCCAGAATTGTGACTCTAAATGGAAGGGACTTGGAAATAAATTTCAATAGAGTCTTTATGAGTATGTTCTCATTTTTGACATGTTCAAAGATATGAAGGCCTGCTTAAAGGAATGAAAGTAGACATGAATAAATAGCTTAATGAAATAGGAAGCTAATTGTTAGATATGAAAGTGGAATTAAATAAAGAGATGCAAATACAAAAGAGAAATCAAACTGAACTGATGCTAAAAATGAAAAGCTTAAGAAAAATAAGCAGGCAGTGTAGACATGCAGTCTAAAGTCTCTGCAAAGTGACAGGGATTGAAGATGTAGAAAGGAACTGAGACATTAGGTCAAAGGGAACGACTGCTTTAATAAATACACGTGTAAAATGTGTGATACACTTAGGACACCATGGAAAGATGACATTTATGATTTATGGCATAGAAGAAGTTGAATTGCATGCCAAAGGTGTAGAAAATATTTTCCACAAAGTCATAGTAAAAATAGTTCCACATTTAGGGAAATAATGGCCTGTCTATGTATAAAAGACACACAGATAACCGAATAGGCATGAATAGAAAAAAAATGTTTCTTCCATGTTATATCACAGTTAAAACACTCAATACATACCAAAGAAGGTGTATTGAAGTCTGCAATACACTGAAGAAATTAAAGAAGACACCAGGAGATGGTAAAAACCTCTCATATTCACAGATCGAAAGAGTTAATCTTGTGAAAATGGTCATTTCCCTTAAACCAATCAACAGAGTTTCAGTGCAATCCCCATCAAAATTCCAATACCATTTTTCTTTTTTTAATTGATTTAAGTTTTATTGCATTATTATGAGAAAAGATAAATAATTTCAGTTTATCTGAATTTGTTAACATTTAAAAATATATTTTAGGGGGCTAGTGAGATGGCTCAGCGGGTAAGAGCATTGACTGCTCTTCTGAAGGTCCTGAGTTCAAATCCCAGCAACAACATGGTGGCTTACAACCACCCATAAAGAGATTTGATGCCCTCTTCTGGTGCTACAGCATACTTATGTATAACAATAAATAAATCTTAAAAAAAGAAACAAAAGGTGAAAAAAAATATTTTTTAAGTAAATAGAATTACATCACATTCTTCTTTCTCTTTTGTACTCCCAACTCCTCCCAGAGACCCCCTTCAATACTTGCAATACCTTTTGTTTTTTTTATTTTGTCATATTCTTTAAAATTTATAAAATATTGTAACAATAAAAATGAGTATTATAATAGTTGTTTGATATAAAACAATCAGATGAACAGTCTTATGCAGATGGTTCTCCGAAGAAATACTGAAAATACTTATGTTTTTCTCAGTATAAATTTTAAATAACTCCAAACTGTATATTTTAATATAATACATCATTACTAGTTTTTTATAACTGAACATAAATAGATAAAATCTTTTTGTTTGTTTGTTTGTTTTGTTTTGTTTTTAGTAGAGCTTACAATCTTGGCTCTTACTGTGGTACAAGCCCAAAATAAGAACAATTTTTAGACATTGGAATTCAATGTAATAAGGCTGTACTTCAATGACCCTCACACTATCAAAGGATTTTACCTCCATCATAGCTAAGCTAAGAGTTGACAGTTCTGCTGCACCAAGGAATGAATTGTAGGCATGAATTTTGAATACAGATTTCCTGCTATGGTCAAAACTATTTGACTTGAGTGAATGTCTTCATTCTCAGCCCATAGAGAACAGGTTACACTCATTTAAGAAATTTTGTGTGTATGAACATAGTCTATCTGTGAAGTCATTCACCAACTGTTTCAATGAACAATAGTTCTTCTTGGAGGGTGGCACAGACATTAGGTGAGGGTAAGAATCTGGTTCATTGGCTGTGGTGATTTTGAAAAGTATTTATCTCAGAGAAAGAGTAACTTATAAAGTCCTCTTCTTCAAAATTGATACAATAGTTACAAACATCAAGCAAAGCATTCAGTCTCACTCTTTGTTGTTTTGTACAAGCCACCTCCCAAGTTAATTGTTTACATTTCTTTTGTCTGTATAAACTTTTGAAATATGTAATCTGTTCTGAAAACCATAGTATAGTGTAAAAACATCAAATAAACAATCCTACTAATAGAGAGGCTGAGATAGGAGAAGCATGATTTCAAGACCATTGTGTGGTACACAATAAGACACTGTCATGTACAAAGAAGCAGAAAGTGCATATGGATTGTACAATATTGGACCTATTTCTTCAATTACCAAATTAGAGAGACCACCAGATGATAGCCAACAAATTTCCAGTTTCTGATACTTTTGAATTTGAATCGATTAGGATATGTTGGTAGTATTAATTTTCATAGAAAGAGATATTAAGAAAAAGTAATTGTTACTTCCTGTTATTTTTGTTGTTACAGGAGGAATTGCTTGTGTGGGTTTGTTGAAAGGTTACTTTCTTGCTTTTTCTAGGGTGTAGTTTTACTCCTTGTGCTGGTGTTTTCCATCTATTATCCTTTGTAGGGCTGGATTTGTGGAAAGATATTGTGTAAATTTCATTTTGTCATGGAATATCTTATTTTCTCCATCTATGGTAATTGAGAGTTTTGCTGGGTATAGTAGCCTGGGCTGGCATTTGTGTTCTCTTAGGGTCTGTATGACATCTGCCTAGCATCTTCTAGCTTTCATAGTCTCTGGTGAAAAGTCTGGTGTAATTCTGATAGGCCTGCCTTTATATGTTACTTGACCTTTTTCCCTTACTGCTTTTAAAATTCTTTCTTTGTTTAATGCATTTGGTGTTTTGATTATTATGTGACGGGAAGAATTTCTTTTCTGGTCCAGTCTATTTGGAGTTCTGTAGGTTTCTTGTATGTTCGTGGACATCTCTGTCTTTAGGTTAGGGAAGTTTTCTTCTATAATTTTGTTGAAGATATTTACTGGCCCATTACCTTGGGAGTCTTTACTCTCTTCTATACCTATTATCCTTAGATTTGGTCTTCTCATTGTGTCCTGCATTTCCTGGATGTTTTGGGTTAGGACCTTTTTGTTTTTTGCATTTTCTTTGACTGTTGTGTCAATGTTATCTATGGAATCATCTGACCCTGAGAGTCTCTCTTCTATCTCTTATATTCTTTTGGTGATGATTGCATCTATGACTTCTGATCTCTTTCCTAGGTTTTCTATATCCAGGGTTGTCTCCCTTTGTGATTTCTTTATTGCTTCTATTTCCATTTTTAGATCCTGGATGGTTTTGTTCATTTCCTTCACCTGTTTGATGGTGTTTTCCTGTAGTTCTTTAAGGGACTTTTGTGTTTCCTCTTTAAGGAAAAAGACTTTGGATTTTAAAAGGACTAAATTTTAAAAAACACTTAAATGTTTTTAAGTGTTTGAATTTTTAAAGATTGGTACTTTTAAAATATGGAGTGTTTGTATTGTAACATTGATATTAATGTATGGTCTTGGGAAGAACACGGAGGAAAGGTCATGGTTTAACAATGATCTGTCTGTCAAGTTGACAATGTGTCAATTGTGCTGGCTAGTTTTATGTCAACTTGACACAAGCTTGAATTATTTAAAAGGAGGGAACCTCAGTTGAGGAAATACACCCCTAAGATCTGTATGTAAGGCATTTTTTTAAATTTGTGATTGATAGGGGAGGGCCTATCCCATTGTGGGTGATGCTTTACTGAGCTAGTGGTCCTGGGATCTGTAAGAAAGCAGACTGAGCAAGCTATGATGAGCAAGCCAGAAAGCAGAACCCTTCCATGACCTCTGCATCACTCCTGCCTCCAGGTTCTTGTCCTGTGTGAGTTCCTCTTCTGACTTTCCTTGGTGATGAATGGTGCTATAGGAGTGTGAGCCAAATAGACTCTTTGTCCCCCAACTTGCTTTGGTCATGCTGTTTTGTCATAGCAATGGAAACCCTAACTATGACAGAGTGGCAATAGGATTTATACTTTTAGATGTCTCAGGGCCTCTCTGGCCAATAATTTGTGAAGAGGCAACCCAGCACTGGCACTGGGCTTTTCATTAAACAGCTCAATAGCTTTTAGGAGTTCCCTTTCCAACTCATGTAAGATACCTTAAAATAAACAGAATGAAACAAATTGTGGTTTTGCTGCCTTTGGGAGGTAGGGTGGTTCTCTGATTTATTTTGTCAGGTACTCAGAGGTTAGCATTAAAAACTAAACAAAATTAAGTAAAAAACAAGAAACAAACAAAACAAATTCATGTAATAATACCTTTTAACCAAGGGTAAACAGGTTCTCCAAAACTCTGCAGTAGTTCATTTGAATCACCAGTTGATATCAAGAGTTACCAGCTAAGGTAAAATGTTAGCAAGCTCCAATCAGACTGAAGGTGTATCCCTTCCTTAGTTTGGTTTCCTTATCCTACAGCACTCTATGGGGCTCCCATGCATTTCCCATTTTCATAGACTTGGTGGGGCCTACATCAGGGTCAAGGCAGAGCAGTTGGGTTCACATGCCGCAATTGTGTCTGACGAGGTCTGATAGGCTTTTTTGGTCATAAGTGTAGCTGTAGCCACATCCTTTATCTCTGTATCACCCACAACACAAGTCTTGCACATTAATTTTCAGTGACATGAAAAGATCCTTTCCTTGTTCTCTATTCTAGATTAGTACTTCATAAACCTAACTTACTTACTAATCTAAGTTCTTTAGATCCACCAAACCCTCTCCTAGCTCATGAAATCTATGATCCCAATAGCGATCATCAAGGCTACTGAAGTGCTATGGTAGTCCCAAGGTCTCTGGGAACCACCGTTTTCAATTGTCTGGGGAACAGTCATATACTGGGCATCATGCACAGGGTTAATTTCCTTCTTGTCTCTTACCCCAGTGTCTTACCCTCTCTACTGTCTGCCTCTTCCTGAGGGTTCCTAGAATCTCAGGATGGTCTCTTTGGGGATCCAAACTTAGTTCCTCATGTTTGCTAGCCCTCTCCCAAGCTCTATATCTGCTTTTACTGAGGTAAAACAAGACAAAAATTCTATTTTTTTACTGTTCATATATTATGCTATATGTAGACAGTTAGCTATCTGTACACCAAAAATAATCATTTCTGGTACATGGTCACAGAGTTCAACTCGTGTTCTACTTCTGTCATCTCTATACCTAGGCATTGCAAATTATTTTAAATAATATTTAATTTTATCTTATTTTCATTCATGCTCTTATAAAATAATTGCCTATAAACTTTTTCAAGTTCATACATTATGGTATCTAAAATCACTCAATGATAAATGACTCCTTTGGTATTTTTCTCTGAGCCAGTAATCTCTCTGTAAGTACTTAGGTGCTAAAGAACCAAAAGTCTACAAAATGGGAGATGCTTTGTGCCTTATTCTGACTTCTTCT
>JADRCD010228446.1:3820-19875 GCA_019843815.1 Montemys delectorum
TCTCTCTCTCTCTCTCTCTCTCTCTCTCTCTCTCTCTCTCTCTCTCTGAGAATGACTCACAATTTATGGTCCAGATAATCCAAAAATGGCAGACTATGAGTGAAAATTCCAAGAATACAGTAGTCTGTTACTGTAGCTCTCAGGTGGTCTTCACTATGTGCTGGAATCCTGAAGAAGTAGACTTTAATGTCAGTAAAGGAACAAACTTATTAGCAAGGCAAGAGCAAGCAGGCAAAGAGCAAAAGCTTTATTCTTTCATACAGTTATTTAGGCTTCCAGCAGAAGATGTAGCCCAGATTAGATTGTCTTCTCACATCAAGATCTGAATTTTAGGCATGTGTTTTGCTACCTCAAAGGTCTACATTAGAAGTAGTTATTCCTATTTCAAATTGTCCTTCAATTTTGGATTTTAGTTAATTCCAGATGTGGTCAAGTTGACAACCAAGAATAGCCATCACAAATCTACACCGTATCAACTTAACATACAGTCATATCTCCTTATGTTGTGATCATTTTCCACATTAAAACAATAGCCAGGTCATCATAACACATAAGTGTGGCTATTCCAGATATAGTCAATTGAAAATACATTATATACTTAACCAGATCATAATTAAAGCTTAACATGATATAACTATCCTTTGCAGGGATAGGTGATCACAATAGCAAATGCATTATAAATTTAGAATAGGTACAATGCCATTTGATTGACATACCTTTAGTAACTCAAACTTAAATAATCTTTTAATTGGTTTTATATCACATGACAAAAAATTGAGTAAAGAAAACACAAATATTTGTACAAACATATTCTTAACAAAATTTAACAGAAACATTCATGTCAACTATAGTCCACATCTCTGTAACTGGTCATTGGGCTTTAGCTAGCATTTATACCTACCTTCCTCTACTCTCCATTTTATATTTCCCATACCCTTAGTGAGAACCTCACCATGTCTTGGCTCTTTTCCTGGAAGAGTGGTTTATACCTTCATTCTTGACAAGCCTTTGTCATCCTTCTTGGATTGGGATGCTGCAGTTTGTCAATAATTTTAATCACAGTACAGTAGCACTAAGAGATGCCCTAAAGGATCCCCTGCACTCTAGACAGAATCCTGCTTACCTCCGTTGTTGAGAAGTAATCCAGTTTCCCATGGTAATCAGGATTAGTAACCTCTCCTAACACTGTTATTCCTTTCTTCAGCCATGGGTTTAAGGACATTAGAAGTCCAAAAAGGCCACAGGGGGACTAGTGTGGTGATGGTGTGCAGAAGGAGATCAGAGCTTTCAATCGAATGGAATGTTTACTCCCCATTCCAGAACTAAAACTTCTAGGCCAAGAAAACTTAAGGTTGCAGGGACAGGAAGCATAAATTCTCCTACTCAGTCACTATTCCCTTTACCATCTCTTGCTTTCCTGGACCCATGAATCCATCTATGGGAAAAAACATACCATATATTAGATGCAAATTCAAAGCATTGTCTACATTCTCGAGAACCCTGCCTCAGCCCTTCAGGCAGCTGTCACCTATGTAACAATGTAATTGTGTCCCTCCTACCACCAAGAAAGAAGCACTAAACCTAAGCATTGCCCCTTTTTCTTGATGGTGGGAGGAGCTAGGTACAATAACATATCCTTCACCTTAGAAGGAATATTTTTGCATGTCTCACACCACTATACTCTTACGAATTTCACTCAGGTAGAAAGTCATGCATTTTGTTTGGATTTTTTTTCTCATCCTCTGGTGTACATGTAGGTTACTAATGAGTTCAAAGTGGTTGCTACCTCCTGCTCACTTGGTTCAGTCAGCAGAATGTTGCCAATAGAGTGCACCAATGTGATATTTTCTGGAAGAGACATATGGTCAAGATACCTTCTAAATTATAACACAGGGCTGGAGACATAATATATCCTTACAGTAAAAACTATAAAGATATACTGCTGGCCTTGTCAACTGACAGCATTCCTTCTCATGGTTCTTATGGACAGATACTGAGAAAAGGGCATTTGTTAGATCAATATCTGCATTCCACATACCAGAAGATGTATTAATCTGCTCAAGTGAGGACACCACATCTTGTACAGTAGATGCAATCAGAGTCCATATCTGATTGAATTTTTGATAGTCAACTGTCATTCTCCCCGATCCATCTGTTCTCTGCACTGGCAGAGAGGAGAGCTAAAGGGAGATGTGGTGGCAACCACTATCTCATGTATCTGTCCAGTCCTTCATGGTGGCAATAAGTTCTGCAGGTCCTCCAAGGATGTAAGACTGGTTTTGATTCACTATTTTCATTGGCAGAGGCAACTCCAATGGCTTCCATTTAGCCTTTCCAAACCTTATAGCCCTCACTCCATAGGTCGGGGACCAAGGTAGGAATCCTGCCAAATTCTAAGTATATCTAGCCCAATTATACATTCTAGGAATAAGAACATAAGCACAAGATGAGTCCAAGGACCCACTGGACCTGCTGTGAGTCAGACTTCCATCAGAAGCCTATTAATCAGCTGGCCTACATAAGTCCCTACCTCAACTGGGGAAGGCCACAGCGTTTTGTGGAGTCTCCGAGAATCAATGTCAATTCAGAACCAATGTGCAACAGACCCTGGAAAGTCAGACTGTTTCCTATCCCCAGCATACCCTTGTACAAATTTGTAGGTCCATCTGGGGAAGAACTGGAGAAAGACTACCAGTTAAGCTGCTTTTAGGTATTTTGTCAAGGTCTTTCTTCAGAGGAATCTGGATATCCCTTCCTTCAAGATGTTCTGGGTCTGCAAACTGGCTCAAGTTTGGAAAACTCTTCACAGTCCTCCTGTTCTGACCCTTACTGGTTAGGCTATTGTGAACAGTGCTTTGTTTATCCAGCCCATTACAATACCTTGCTTTTGGTACTCAGTGCCGTAACCTGGTCCCTGCTACCTTAGGGGCCAATTAAACCCATTGCATTTAATTCATCCAACAGATCAGGAGCATCTCTAACCCTAAGATCTGGCAAAAGAAAAGGCTGAGGCTTCCCATTGCTGAGGATTATGTTTTATCTAGCTATCCACTCAAGCACTGCAATTTCCCTGAGATCTCTTTATCAACACTAAGCCAATCAGGCATCCTGAACTCCTTTTCAGTAGGCCATCTTTTGACAAATGCTTGAGCCAAACATTCAAACAAACTTTTGGCACCCTTCGTGATTGTATAAGCTTTCATATTAAACCTGGAATCTCTATGTAGAAGACCCATATCAATAAACTGAGCATGATCCAGTTTTGTGTTCCTTCCATCATTATTCCTTACCCTTAAAATCCATTTCCATATGCATTCCCCAGACAGCTGCTTGAATTAACTAGCAAGCTCATTAAGCTCTTAATAGTGTAGCTCTCCTCATCATGGACTATACTTTCTACCTAGCTTCTAGGAGCCTGCTTTGCCTTAAGTCTGATTAGAGAGCTAGAGGCAAGTATTAGTGGGCCTTTAGGGATATCAGTATTATCCTAGCTGGCCTTTCCTTCAAAGAAAGTCACTGCTGGTTTAGCAGACAATGAAGCTTTCCTTAGTCAAAGGTGAAAAAGACAATAGTTCAGACTTCGAAAAGTTGAGTGCTTCTTCCGCTGAGGACAGAGAGACAACTTTCTCAGGAGACATGATTCCTTGAGAATCTGAGGGTTCAAAGTTCTCAGCTTCGATAGGGTCCTCACACACATCCCTATCACAAGTTACATGATTCCATTTTCTACCAGTTAATGCCCATACTTTAACCACCAACACCCTCCAAGGTTGGGACTTGAATTTTCACTGTAATTCAGCCAACCTTAAGCTCTGTGGCAGCTGGAGAGAAGATTCTCTTTCAGGGCATACTTAGAAACTTTTATTCTGTTTATGTGGATCTGGAGTCTCAATTTATTCATTAAGTTCATTGATATCTATTACTATATTTGAAATGTTAGAAGTTGTTTAATTTAATCATAAAACTCATTTCTATTCTTTGTCAATTTATACAGATATGCTAAGAGCAACCAAGCAGCATCATTTTCCTTATTTTTCCACAAATTACCAAAAATTTTATATACAGAGTCACCAAAGCTATTGCCTTTCAAAATTGGTGAATCAGAATGATAAAATGCATCTACCTCCTTAATTTTGTAAAATAATTCACACCATGGAATTTTAGGGCCCTAAGTTTCCAGGAAAAGCTCTTAGTACTTGAAGGTATTGTCAAATTGGGAAACCTATGCCAGATACTTAAAAGATTATTCCTTATAGTTCCTTTGCTCTAGATCCACCCTGGTACCAAAATCTCTATTAGGGTTGTCTAGAAACTTAAAGAATGAATTTCTCTCCCTCCCTCCCTCTCTCCCTCTCTCCCTCTCCTCCTCTCTCCCTCTCCCTCTTCCCTTCCCTCTCCCCTCTCCCCCTGAGAATGACTTACAATCTATGGTCTAATCCAACAATGGCTGACGATGAATGAAAAGTCCAAGAATCCAGCAGTTTGTTGCTCAGACCATGAGGATTTATATCTTGGCTGGGCTTCAGTATATGCTGGAATCCAGAAGTTCTTGCCAGTGTAGGAATGAACTTTCTAGCAAGATGAGAGCAAGAATGCAAAAAGTAAAAGTTTTCATATTCCACGTGTTTATATAGACTTCCAGCAGAAGATGTGGCTCAGATTAAAGATGTCTTTTCCAACCTCAAGATTTTGATTTAAGACATGCATTTTCTTACCTCAAATGTATGGATTAAAAATGAATATTCTTCCTTCAAATTAAGAAAAAATTCCTTACTTGTGTGCTCTACATTTTTGAATTTTAGTTAATTCCAGATATAGTCAAATTGACAACCAAGTATAGGCAACACAATGTCCTTGTGAGGAAGGAAGAAATAGAGAAGAACATATTTCCTTTAATGTCATAACATATACAACTACAAAGAGATACTAACCATATATAGAGAAAGGCCAGGACTTTAAACACTAAAGGGCTTGGGGAAAATGAAAGCAGGTGACTGACCTGTTTGTGCTAAAACTCTGTTTTAAGACTTTAGTTTCTAGCTTCAAGGGAAACCACTCTTTTTTTAGCTGTCCATTCCTTCATTTCCCTTACTATTCAATTTCACAATTACACAGATCAATCATTCCAGGTACTTGATGGATTGCCATCATTGATCCTGTACAGAGTAGGTGAGAAGAAGAATACTTGTAAACCTTGCTCAGCATTTCAGCAAATTTCCCCATTACGTGTTTATATTGGCAGATGTAAAATGTGGTTTGTTGGTTTGGAAATGGTTCCCTGGTGGAAAAATATAGTTGAGTGTTCCCTTGCTTGACCTTATAAATATTTTAATTACACAGTAATAGTGAAGAATTAAGGAAAAGTTGCAACTTTCTAATTGTTCCTAGAGCTCCGCTGCAGTCAGTGTAAAGTGCCTTCATACTTCTTTAACCTCAGAAACATCAAAAATATTTCTGATC
Organism: Montemys delectorum; assembly: GCA_019843815.1. NCBI lineage: Eukaryota > Metazoa > Chordata > Mammalia > Rodentia > Muridae > Montemys > Montemys delectorum. The sequence goes on from JADRCD010228446.1 coordinate 9,281, forward strand.
TACAACAAAATTTTCTGTTCTTTTGTAAACAGCACAATATACACTTTTTTTTTTTTTAATGTAGAGCATCTACCGTGGTGTGTTGTCATTGTTAGCTGATGCTGTGATCTTTATCTCAGGATGAGAAGTGGTAAAACTCCCAGATTCTATAGTACTAACCTGCCCAGCTGTCTCAAGAAGCAGATTTCATTTTAGAGAATCTTCTACTGCTTCTATTCCTTGACAGAACTTTGTGTATTAGAAATGAGGGATAAACTCTTTTTAATACTGCGGGTATGAAAATGGACCAACATTGCCGGTTTCAATCTGTGCTGTTCTTATTGTGCCAACCTGAGTTAATCATTGTTTTATACCTTAAGCCATTTCATTTCATTTGCAGGTTTTCATTAAGAATACTAGCACCAAGTTAGGGCCAGGAACACTCAAGAATGTAAGGACTCTGCTTGTGAGACTTAACAGAAGATTAAGTCAGCTGAGGATGTTTTGTGTTGGAAGACTAATGGGTTCCTTGACTGTGAGAGGTGAAAAAAGTGGTCAGAAAAGCACAACGAGAAGACAGGAAAAGGATCTGTGGAGGCTAAGAGCCTCAGCTCCTTTAAATCAAGCATAGGTGATAGAGGTGTGGACCTGTGATAGAGCACATGACCGTGGAGTACAAGGACCTGACTGCATAGCCAGCATTTCAATTAATCATAAAATGCCATCAATATCACTGGTCAATATCACTTGGGAACATTTAAGTTTTAGCTCAAAAGATCCACTATATCTATGAACTCATTATATTATTTACTCATAAGTTTTTGCCTAATGTGATGCCAGGATTCTGTCTTTGTGCATTCTGGTAGTAGTTTCACAGATTCATGATGTAAATCTAAGATCTGTGTTCTTGGATTAGAAATATGTCTAACATCTGCATTCTCTAGAGGTGTGAGGATGTCCCTTTCTTCTAACACTGTTGCCTAACGAATGTACTTTGTCTGTCTGTCCTCCTGAATTCTTTGCTGATGACTCGCCGCTCTCTAGATTATTTCTGGGATCTGAATCACTTCACTTGATTAATTTTTATGCGGGTCTCAGGAGACATGAGTTACTATAGGTTTGTAGTAATGTAGTTCAACGTCCTGATTGTTCAAGGTTTGTTCTTTTGTCTCTGGATTGGTCTTTCCACTCAAAGTTGTTCATGGTTCCATGTGTACTTCCGTACCTTTTTCTGTTTCAGCAAAAATAAAGTAAAATAAAAATAATCAGTAGGTTTTTCATGGGAATTGAAAATCTTTTATTGCTGTGGGTAATACAAATATTTTAGCTACTTTAAGTCCTCTAATCATCCATGATACAGCAAATATTTCTATTATGGTATGCTTCTTTCCAATACTTTCATCAGTGCCTTCCATAGCTTTCAGGATAGAGATATTTCATCTCCTTTAGCAGTACATTTCTGAATATATTATTTTTACTTATGTGATACTGGAATAATATGGTTGTCTCCACTCTTTGTTTCTTTGTTTCTTTGTTTCTTTGTTTCTTTGTTTCCTTTCCTTTCCTTCCCTTCCCTTCCCTTCCCTTTCCTTTCCTTTTCTTCCTTCCTTTCTTTCTTTCCTTGTTTCATAATTGTGGTTAAACTTTAAAACTACTACTGAATACTGTACATTTAGTTTGCATCATGAAATAGTGCTATGATGAAGAGACGTGGTAAGAATGGATGGTGGTCTCCCATTCCTGATCTCTAATGAAATGCTTACTGAACAAGGTATTATCTAATGTCATGTTACATTATTCTTGGAGAGTAGATGATTCTCTTACTTTAAATTCCTGGTGGCCCTTCCTTTTCCAGTCTTTGAAAATGGGAAGAAACTACACAGAACATGATTAGAAGGATTGATTATTAAATGAGTAAAGGGAAGCAACTAATATGCCACTCACTGAACATCATTATTTTTAAATATATTTCATGTTATAAGCAACTTCAGAAAAAGAGATATGGTTATTTGTAGAGTTTAGTGTCAGTTTGTTGTGGAAAGCAGCTTCCATGCAAACATGAAGACCAGAATTTGGATCCCTAGACATCATGTAATAGATGTGTTTGGTAGCCCTCCTGTCAACCCACTATTTAGGAAGCAGAAACAGGGAATTCCTGGAGCAAGCAAAACTGCCAGACGAGCCAAAGTGGAGAGCTATAGGTTCAGAGAAAGATCAAGACCCCAATATTTACAGTAGTGAGTGATAGGAGAAGATATCAGATATCATCCTCAGACCTCAACATCCAAGCACATATATGCTCATGCACAGGACACACACACACATACACACACACAAACACACACTGCCTCACTGTGAGACAGAGATACACAGGGATAGCAAGAGGAGACAGAAAGAGAGAGAGAAAGAGAGAGAGAGAGAGAGAGAGAGAGAGAGAGAGAGAGAGAGAGAGAAAGTATATATATATATATCAGACCTCATTACTCATACTCAATGAATTTTCTCAACTGTGTGTTAAAAAGATAAGTACCCTAGTACCCTATATTCTTTATTCAATATACATGTTTGATATTAATCAAGTTTAATTTAAGTACATATTAAAGTGGTTTACAGTGGGCATAGTTGGTCTCTAGTTTGAGAAACAACTACTATATTCAGTTTCCCTCAGTATTAAATGTAGCCATTTAAGTGTGCTTTGACCAAAGCTATACAAAAATCTTGCTAGTAATTTCTGCCCTTAAACTTAACATAAATTAACTTTCCTTTTCCCTTTCCCTTCCTACCTATTGAGAGGTGGCAGAAACTGGGCTGAATACATGAAAACCAGTCAAGAACAGCAACTTAAACTTCAAAGCCTTTCTGCTTTTTGATATAAGTAGAAAAACAAATTTTGATTCATGTGTCTCTATTTACAGTAGCTTAGGTTGAGGCCAAATACATAAATCAATTCTCTTAATTTGTAAAGACATCATTTAGTCATGACATTGTATATATGTATAATCAATACACATTGAAATGTTTCCCTTCCTATAATAATATTCCAAGTCTTTTCACAACAAAATATTTGAAGTTTTCAGTGCAAAGAATTACTATCTATTCTAATTCTAAGTAAGAAATATTTCTTTGACAGTTAGGGAAGGGAAATGTGATGATCTCAGCCACATCTCAGTGACTGTTTTAGATGAGCTGCAAAGCACAGCTTATAAATATCTATTATAGCAATATCATAATTTCGTCACAATGATAGACCCTTGTACGGTTTTTATGTGCTGCAGAAGTCATATACTTGAAGTTTGAGAGATTTCAAATAGCTATATCTGGGAGTTAAAATCACCTTTGTCAGTCAAAAAATGGATAAAATATTAAGTCATGTTTTCCCACAAAAGAGACTGCATGTTGCTCAAATTTAACTGCACCATAGATCTGTTTCTTTAGAGCCAAAACATGCAATAAGTAAAAGTAAATGTGTACATTTATACTCATCCAATATACAGTAGTTTTCTAAACATAATCTCTGATGAAATTCCCTCTTCAAACATGAGAGATAAGGTGAAATATATATATATATATATATATGTGTGTGTGTGTGTGTGTGTGTGTGTATGTACATATACATACATATATGTATGCATATACATAAAGAATATATACTTTTTCATCTTGTTAGATTCTTTTGTGAGCAATCTGTAGCCTGTAACATCTGCTTGTGCTTCTAGAAATGCTGTTAGGCAATAGAATTTGATAGTTTGGGCTACCAAACTTTACAGTAGAACTGTAGACAAATCCCTGTGTCCTTTCAACTAATTAACCAATTGAAAATACCCTCTGAACTTTGCACTGTTGAGAAAGTTAGATATTTGTCTCTCTAGATTATAGTACAAAGATAATGTGGTATTATATAATGATTCTGATTAGTAACTTTGTCCTCTCAAGAGAAAAATATGTATTTAAATGAGAATTGCAGCATCTATCAACTCTAAAATGATGGATTTTTGTGCGGGTCAGTAATTCCTTAGATTTTACTCCTATCTCCCTTTATAAGGTGAGTTTTACAGTAGCATTAAAAGTGTGTGGCATGCATACATATTTGTACACATTATAATATCCTAGTTATTTGCAGAATACAGTTGTTCACTCCTTGAGTTCAAGAATCAATCCCATCTATTATAAAGTGTTTAAGCAGGATCTTCATGCTAGTCCTCATCAGTAACATTTGCTCTATGATGTTTTTGGGGACTTGTGCAAGGCTCATGCAATCCCAATATTATAACCATTTTCTCTTCTAATCTTTCCTTGGATCCACCAAGCATACACTTCAATTGAACTTTTCTCTCATTGCATCTAGAGTAATGTCAACCTTGTGAAAATTTCCTTTCCAAGTTAAACATCATTAGCAACCTACTCTCATGACAAATAAGCCAATCAATTAAGAGATTAATAGGTAGCCAAGTATAGATATTAAAATACCATCAAGCATTCCTAGAACACAGGTAATTACTTGAAGATTAAAATAAATGTTAAAAAATGAAGTAAATATCTTAATTTGATTTTATTTCTGCTCTTAGATAATAAAATATATTTAACACTTTCTGCCAATTATATTACCTTGACCTGATGTCTATTTATTTTGAGATTTCTATTTTTCATATTTAAATAAGGTATTGCTCAACCTCTGATATTATAATTAAGTATTCCTACAAACATATTCTAAGTTCTTGCTAATCAGTGGCCAATTCAGAACTTTATAAAGCAATATCCAACCAAAATCAATAAAATCCACCCTATTTAACCTAAACTGAGAACTGCAGGCCACCAGCCTACTTTAGTCTCAGTGAGAGGCCAACTCGCTAATAAAGCAGAGTAATAGAGCAGCAACCTGACTTCGGCTTCTGGCTGCTTCAAATGTACTTGTGTGTGCATTTTACACACACACACACACACACACACACACACACACACACACCATACATGAAAGTCAACATTAGTACTAAACTGAAGATCTTAGACTCAAGTCTTAGCCATGCTATATCTACACAGTGCAATGTAGGGCACGGAAAGCTCAGGAGAATACATACAAAAAATGAGCATCCAGGAAATGAAAATGGAAAGTCTTGAACTGTCTGACCTATGAACTTTACAACTACATTCGTTCATTTTGAATGGAGACTGGACTAAGCCAAGGACTGTGTGTAATAAGTCCCACTAAGTATAGAGAATCAGCAGTGGAGAAGAATGAAGGATGTGCAGAACCTGGTTTGACGGTCTAGCTCCAGCACATCAACGACTCTTCTGAACCCCTCAAAAAGGTACACTGGGGAAGGAAGGACCAGGGCATCCTGCACAAGGAAAGAGATGTCGCTCTCTTCTGTTTTGTGTCCTTGGGGTCTGCTTTGTCTCCCTCTTGTGCTAGTTCAGTTACTTATTTGTGGTACTGTGTGCACAGTCGCACATCAAGTCAGGTAAAAAGCACATTCTCTATTTTTAATCAAAATTAGAGAGAAGCCATATGTCCACCAAACAGAATCTATCTTTGCTGCAAAATTTTTAAGGGTATCTAAAGGTGAACAAGTTTGAGGAGGATGTGGAGATGACATTAATTCAAAACCTAATATGTGTCCTGATGGATTCTTGAATAAATTTACAGCCAATGCTGTGTACATCACTGAATGTTTTATTGTGCCTGTTGCATGTGTTTGACAGAATTAGGAAGGATCTCTTTAATGTGTTAGGGATAGAAGGGACTTCCAAGAAGAGATATGCCATTTCTAATCTGATCAGAATGTTAGCCTGCCCACAGTGTACCTTACCCCTTTGAAGTCCTTTCTTTCTTGGGTTGCCTTTTAGACTTCTCGGCCTCATTTTTAAATTATGTCAATGTATATTGTTGAACAGTTTTGCTTAATTTTCTGAATTTCCTGATTTTATTTAACATGCCTCTATTTTTCAACTTCTTTAAAAGTTTCTGAATTTTGGAGTTTTAGGGTAGACAAAGGTCCCCTTTGATCTGGGGATACATTGGCTCTAATGAGTTTGGGTTTTTATTTAGGTTTAGGGGGTCCCACATGGTGAGTCCCCCTCCCTCCCTTCTTTCTTGATCAAATTGTCTGTGGGCTCATAGCAAGGACTTAGGCTCTAGCCAGCCGTGTCTGTGAGCTTGGAGACCACTGAACTGTTAATTGAGTAAGCATGGACACATCAATTTTCTCTGCTCTTTATGGTATAACTAGTACTGAGAGACAAGTGTCATTTGAGAGAAAATGGAAAGTCACTGCTGTGAACAAAGCATTACAAAACAATGGAAATGTGCATGGAATTACATAATATGGAAGAAATTACATAAAACAAAACAAATCACCTCAGCCTAGGATTATTATGCTTCCTTTCTGTAGTCCATGGGCCCAGGCTCTAAACTGGGTAAATACCAACTCACTGGCCAGTAGAATGTAAGAATAGATTTAGCTATACCACAAATTGCAACAATATCTTGTCAATTGTACCAGTTTATCATTGTTACCTTCAAAGTATGAAGCACTCTCCATTGCTGGGCTCCCTCACTGGCTTCAGTGGACTCAGTCTTCTGGTTCGACTTTTCATAAGAAGTGCCATAGTAATCTGTTTGTTTAACTGGAAAGTCCACTGGACTGGACATCTTTCATTTGCACACATGTCATCCTTACATCGCACTTGGTGATATGGTTCTTTAAACAATTGAGTTTTTCATTGTCAACTTTTTGATGCTCTTTGTATATTCTGGATACAAGTCCTTACATATGCCTAGCTGTGCAGATGCTGTGTCCCTGTCTGTGGTTCTCTACAAAAGTTTTTCAATTTTTATCCTCCTAGTGATGTTTGAGAGTAGTTGACCTGGGAATTCGGACCAAAGACAATTTTAGTCATATATTTATAATTTATCTCCTAACTTCTACCTTTGAAAGTATATTGTCAAATGTCATTCAAATAGTGCTAGTTAATGCAGAGAGTGGCCATAGGAATAAATGCCATCAAATGGTTAGAGGTACGCAACTATTAAAAAGCCTATTGCTTTCCAAAAAGATCATGATTTATGTGGTGAAAAGAAAATGTTCCCCATTATATTAATAATATATTACTCTATGCTAGTGTGAAATTATCTAGAAAGTACAAACATTGCCTTAAAGGAGGCTAAGTTAAAGTCAGTCAGGAGTTGGATGCTTCCTCAAGTTTTCCAGCTGTCAACAAAGAGTTTTACATGAAAACACCAAGCACCCTGTTTACTCCCCTGAGATCAGAGTGACACCAAGCAATGACGCCCAGCAGAGCTGGACAGAATGAGGAGAGCAGGCTTTGGTTTGTTTGCTGCTTCCTCAGGACTATCTCCCTGTATTTTTTTTTAAATGTGTCCCTTCTAAGCCACATAAGTAGTCACAGCAATTGGAGAGTATTTGCATAGATTACCATAGCCTTTCAGAGGCAATTTTCTATTCTTTTCCTACCAATATAAATAGCAGCGACTATTAAAATGTGACGAAGCTTAAGAAAAGGTAGATTGTGTCTTGTCACAAATCGAAGCACAGAGGATGAGCCAAAGACATTTCTTTCTGTGAGGATCACTGGAAATTGGAGTCATCCCGTTAAATACACACTTGAAGACTGGTTTGATCGCCAGGCTTGCTGTGGTAAAGCCTTTGAACATTTACACAGAAGCTTGGGTAAATTTCAGCATTGCCACACATTCTCAAGGTGTTTAAAGTTCTTTGTAGTTTCACAGATCTTGAAAAACTACTTTCATTAACTCTTTCTTGCCATTTTTCACACATGCAAGAAAGATATGATAAGGCCGATGGAGAGATGACTAAGCAACTGAGAACACTGGCTTCTCTTGCAGAGGACAGGCACCTATAATTCCAGGGACTCTGACACCTTCTGACCTCCTTGGTCACCAGGCATGCAAATGGTATACAGGCGTATATAGAGGCAAAACGTTCGTACACATAAAATAAGATAAATCTAAAGAAATAAAACAAATAATACACAAAATACCAGTGCCACCTAGCACTTCCTTTAACAAAAAGAGACATATTTAACTGATGCATTATATAGAAATGAAATAATGGTCTAAAATCATACATTTAATGTGATCCCCCAAAAATAGAATAGAGAAATTTTTTATGGATGTCTGGTTGAAATAATAAAAGTGATCAACAGAATCTCTAGTGACAGAAGTTTGTATTATCACAGTGAGCAGTTACCCAAGGCTATCATGATGTGAGCTGCCCAACAGAGGGTTCAAATGTGTCAAATCACCCATTAACTGGGAAATTTTTTTACATTAATCAATAATTTGTCTGATTTCAAATTATTTATTATATGTTAAAATATTTGAAGGCCTCTTTTGTAAGAAAAGACTACTGGAAAAGAAAGGTCATAGAGCACATAGGCACCCCTCCCCTCTGGAAGGGAAAGGCTAATTACATCCCTCCCACCTATGGTTGAGAGAAGCCCAGAGCACTTAGACACATTCCCCAAGGGCCTGAAGATAAGGGAACCCCTTGTTACCTCATTCCCTAAGGACCAATCAGTTTAAAGTCACACTGTTTTGCCAGTCACATTGTACCTAGTGGCTGTTGCTCTATTCTACCCTTGAAAACTGTATAAAAACTCAGCAGAGCAAGCTGCCCAGGGTTGCCACATTTCCTTCGAGTCTGGGATGACTCAGTGTGCTAGAATGATAGATTGTTCTTGCTTTTCCATTGATTCCTGGCTCCATGTGGCTCAATCAGAGGGTCCCTGGTAATTAAGGCTCTTCAGAGTCTTACATGACACAATGAGTGGATGGCTGCTTAGAAAGACTGGTTGATTGAGGGAACTAACTAACTAATTAATGAACTAACTAACACCAACAGAATATAATGCACAATTTTATGTTTTAGATTGTTAATCATATTTTTAAATGACTATATTCAATTTCAAAAACAATTAAGCATCATTTATGCTATGTGTGTCTGCTCAAGTATGTATGAACAAGTTGCAGGCATGGATTCTCCTCTTTCAGTGTGTGGATGCCAGGGACGGCATCAGGTTCCCAGGCTTATCAACAGTTGCCATTAACCAGTAAGTAAACTATCTTGCCAGCCCAGGAGAAATCTCCTCTTATAAAACTTAATATACCTCATCAAATATATCATTTTGACATGCAATATATATAAAAGCAATAGTTGAACTATCATATGGTTCATATTAGTCAACAAATCACTTTGGATTAGCAATATTTTAACTGCCAAAATAGGCTCACATAACCTTACTTTTTGTGCTTGATAATTCAAAGATAGGCTAGTCTTTCCAAGTTGCCTCTAATTTTGCCTGTCTCGTTACCGAAGTATAAGCCACCTTCTGATTTTTGTCACATTTACATTTTGCAGGGAAGCTGATAATTCTCGCTCTGGCTCCCAGATTATATTTACATATTGAATGGACTTTACACCTGTAGTATGATTTTTCTTGAAGAGCTATGAGCAAGGATTTAGCCTGCTCACTCTAGAGAAATCACCAAAAATAGAACAAATAAATTATCCCACCCCAGTGAAGTGTGGTGAGCCAATGAGTGTACTGCGGTCTGAAGAAAGCATAGATGTGGGGTTGAATGACTCAAACCAGCTGCCTTACTAAAAAGCCAGTCCTCAAAAGTCTCATCCTTGGAGAAATCTGCTCAAGTGCAGGCAGCTGTATTGATGACTCTCCTCCTCAGTAGTTGTTCAGTATATGCATAGCCTTAAAGAGAGCCCCACCCACAGTCTCAGGAGCCACCTAAGTTTCTTTAGCTTCCTATGACTAATTAGCATTCCTTTCCTGCTTCATCTTCCCACCTTTCACCTCCCTCCTCCAGCAAGGAATGTTTCAATTCAGAGAAAACTGGTACAAAACCAACCTAATCTTTTCCCATTGGTTCATCAATTTTACTTAACTTCATTTGATTTATTTTTATTTCAAAAGTGATGTAATTTTCACACATATCAACAGCTAAGGATTAAACAAATACATTTGAGTTAAAAAATGTGTTGAAGATAAACAAATGCATTTGAAGTTATTTTTGCTTATACAATAGTCCTGAGGCCAGCTTCAGTTATTTAAAAGCTATCAAATATATACATATCTCCTTAAAATAATCAGGATTAAAAATGGAAAGTAGTAACTACATGCCAAACTGAACTGCTTACTCCGGAGACTCTGCACTTGCATACAGCATCCTGAGGCCATCAGGATGATGCTTTTTACACTAAAACGTAGTCACCAAGAAATATTTGCAAATTCTTTACTGAAATTCTTAGAAGAGAACTGTCTTAGTCAGGGTTCTCTAGAGTCACAGAACTTATGGTAGTCTCTATGTAGTAAAGGAATTTATTGCTGACTTACAGTCTGTAGTCCAACTCCCAACAATCAACTCCCAACAACGGTTGGCAGCAGCTGTGAATGGAAGTCCAAGGATCCAGCAGTTGCTCAGTCCTACAAGGCAAGCAGACGAAGCAGAGAGAGGGCCTTCCTTCTTCCAATGTCCTTATATAGGTCTCCAGCAAAAGGTGTGGCCCAGATTAAAGGTGTGTGCCACCACACCTTTAACCCCAGATGACCTTGCTTGAACT
>JADRCD010228446.1:20275-33182 GCA_019843815.1 Montemys delectorum
AATCCCAGATGATCTTGAACTCATAGAGCTTTCTATGTTAATCCTCTGTGATTCATAGTCACTATTCCTCAAGGTCTCCATGCCAAGATTCAGGTCAGAAACTTATATCTCTCAGCCTCCAGATTAGGGCCACAGGTGAGCCTTCTAATTCTGGATTGTAGTTCATTTCAGATATAGTCAAGTTGACAACCAGGAATAGCCACTACAAGAACTGTGTAAAACTTGCTCAGGGTGAGCAATACTCTGAGAACTGGAATTTCACTTGATCAAGAATAAAAGCTGAGACTGGGATTGCTTCATCTTCATCATCATTTTATTATTATCACTATCATTATAATTACTATAAGACAGAGTCTCAGTATATACCCCTTATTGCTCTAGAACTTGCTATGTAGACCAAACTAGTGTCTGTCTCCTGAGTGTGATAAAAAGCAAGCTGGCCCCACCATACAGAGTCTAAGAATGTGATTTTAATTCTATAATTTTTTTCCATATTTCACTTGTCTTTCTTGTAGGAAGAGTTAGCATGTCCTATGGGCTATACCAGACTTGTCTAACTTTCTAGCTCCTCTGGGTACCTTGGGTACACTGAGAAATAAAGGAAAAAGTCATTCTGGAAATTTTGTTACTGATACTTTTGGAAAGGATGTTGTCTTTTTTTATTGTTGTTGATGATAGCTTGTGCAAGAGGCTCATGAAGACAAGAATGAGGAGCAGTGACTCTGCTTGCCTGTGGGCAATTCTCGACTGCAGACACAAGGCTGTGTTGTTTCTGTGTATGTAATATGAGAGAGCCCAGAGTCAAAACTCTATAATCTTAATAGAAAATAGTTTAAAGCACATTCATATCTGTTGAAAAGCAACCTCTGGGTTCTCAGAGTTTTGTGACTTTGAATAATTTTACTAGCATCTTGAAAATCACCCATGAGAAGAGAACAGGGCCATTTCTTCAAGTAATCAATTGCTACTGGAGATAGCAACACTTCTCCTTGACAAAATACTATTCTAGAAGGATTTACCTGCTAGGTAAATAGGTTTGTGGAAATAAAGAACTTCAGAGCCATGTGTCACATTGTGAATAATTATTTGATTAAAACTCAAAGCAGTTTCACAAGATACTTTTATAAATTGACTGCTGGAAGGACTATATACCTATCTGCTTGCTTTTACCATCAATAACATAGATCAGAACCAAAATGTTTTGAGTGAACTAACAACCTTTTTCTATTAAGAAATACAATGCTTACAATGTAGTACCAAAAAGAGAACAAGAGATCTTAAGTATTTTGTGTTGTCTCAAGTAAACAACATGTGAGAGTAAAGTGAACCAGAGTGTCAAAGGGTTTGTGGGTAAATCCCCCTTATTTCATACCATCTTTTATTGAAGCAGTTTTCTATTATATTGAAGATTAATACAGTTTTATAAACTTTTTTCATGAATAAGATGCTGTTTTCCTTTCTTCTTCTTTTTTATCTTTTTGACTTTAGAAGTCATAGCCTAGGCTGGCCCCATTCCAACTTCTTCAGCACAGATCCCTCTTTAAAAAAAAGATTGATTTATTTATTTTATGTATATGAGTACACACTGTAGGTGTACAGAGAGTTGTGAACCTTCATCTAGTTCTTGAGAATTGACTTTTAGGACCTCTACTCACTCTGGTCAACCCTACTCCCTCCGGTCATCCCTGCTCACTCTGGTTGGCCTGGCTTGCTCAGTCTCTGCTAGCTCTGCCCCAAAGATTTATTTATTACTATAAATAAGTACACTATAGCTGTCTTCGGATGCACCAGAAGAGGGAGTCAGTACAGATTCCATAAGTCATCACACTTTGCCAATTAGAGTTTCTTTAGAACTCATATTCCTTTGTCATTTTTTTTAAAAAAAAAAATCCATTTGCTCTTATCTAACCTAATTTTTCATTATTTTCCTGTCAAACTTGGCATTCAATTGGGTTGAACATGCTTTAAAAGAGAACTTTTTCCATTCCACATTTCAACAGTATTTTTTACTTGACTCAGTCTTCATATAAAAATGATACACTTGAGGCATTTCATTCGACAGCAACAAACAGAAAAGCCACCATGAAATCTGTGGTCTTCTATGGATTCCAAGACCTTTTGTGGTTTGCTGCAGATGACAGCTGTTTCTTTTTAAACAGAGAAACCACTTCTAGCATCCCTTTGTTCCTTAGATACTTGAATGCCACTCTGCCCCTCAATGGAATTGTGTCCATATTTTCTGTGATGCGCACCTTCCTGAGTTATTCCTCATTGCCCATTATTTGGTCAAAAATTATAATTCCCTAAGGTAAATGAATCTCTCTCTAGTATTCCTTTCCTATTTGGCCTCTATATCTGGATGTATACATACCTTTATTGAACCATGATTTGTGTAGTCATTATTCATCCATACCTCATGTAACTGTACATTTATGAAATCATGTTGAATAACATGTTTTCAAAACTACTAATAAAACACAGAGTGTACAGCAGGCAGAGGCAGGTGGATTGCTGATTTTGAGGTCCGACAGGCCTGTAGAGCAGTTCCAGGACAGCCAAAGCTACCTGAAGAATCTCTGTCTTGAAAAATAAACAACTACAAAAAGAAAGAGAGCAAAGTCACCCATAAAACATGAACTGAGAAATTATGATTTCGTATTAAATAAGAGGGGAAAGCAGAGAATAGAGAAAAAGGGTTAAATAAGACTGTGATAGTAAGGGGGATTTTCTTCACTTCTCTACAAGTGACTTTCAGTAAGTCCAGGTCAGTGCTTACCCAGCATGCTTCAGGTCATGGAATTCACAGTCAGCCTAAGCAACAAAATTTAATTTCCCTTGATGTATTTTGAGAATATCTCATGGCTAGAGTTGTGCAAGTTCATGTTTGATAACATAATTGCATTTCCTTCTTCTTTGGGAAAATTCTTTTTTTTTTCCAACATCACTATAATTTTAAGTTTGTAAACAAAAATGTCAGGATTAGGAGATGTGTGATGGAGAGAAGGCTGCTCTTTCTCTGTGTTGTGATGCTTGCCATTTGTTTCTGAAGACCTTGCTCTACGCAGCTTGTGACCTCCACTTTACCCTGCTGAGAAGGGCAAAGACATCACAAAACAAACTCTGCAAGGTCACCTATTAAATGTCTTCATTTTCCCTTTTGTACCAAGTAACTTCAAATTCATAAATCTATTCCAGCAGAGCACTTTTTACCTCTATCTTCTTATTTTGAGGTATTTTAAAAAACTGAATAAAGAAATATGAGCATCGTGAATGCTCACAGAGGTCACAGAACTGGAAGCCGTAGCTATGTGGACGGTTTGATCCCATCACTTCCTTTTTGTGAATAGTTTTGAGAAAAACTATCTCTTACATTAATGGATTGAATGCGGCTGCTTTTGCACTCCACGACAGAGTCAAATCACCATCACAAAGAACATATGGGCCAACAAGCCTAAAATACTTCCCATCTGTCCCAACTGAGGAAAAAGTGTGTCAACCATCGATTCAGTCTCCCTGGTTATTATTATAGTACACTTGTTTTGTCTCTACTTCTGTGCAGTTAATTATAGATAGGTGGATCACAGCCACAAGGCGCACAAACACACACCCACTCACAGCTTTTTATTCTAAGCTATGTGAAAGCAAGTGACTGCTAATTACTAAGATCACCACAGACACTGGCCTATCTCCTACAGGTTCAAAATTGAATCACAATGCCTAAGATCTTTTGCATACAATAATGTCATTTAATATATAATCTATACTCAACTGTCTTCCGTCACTCTGTATGGCATCTTATCAAGGAGAAATCCAAATACATAATGTCAGCCCTCTTGAGACTTATTTAATCTAAAAAAACCATTATTTTCCTCAATGTCCAAGATTAGTCTTTCACAGTATGGATGTGTTTGATGGCTCACTTTCAATATATAAAATATTCTTGAATATTTTATACAGTATGATACAAACTCTCTGCATTTCAATGGATGAAAAGCTCAGGACAGCAATTTGTCTTGTCACTGGTTGCATTTCAAGTCATTTTGTAGTCTACAGATGTATCCATTCCATTGAGTGTGTGTGTGTGTGTGTGTGTGTGTGTGTGTGTGTGTGTGTGTACATGTATGTGTATGTATTTATTAATTGGACTATCTTTAAACCACATGTAAATGTTGTTGTTATTACAGTAAAATGAATAATAATTTGAAATTATGTGGCTATTCAGAACCCCAGTAATATCTATAACATTTTTTTATTTTGCCTTGAGAAGTATTGTGCAATATGAAATGAGAATTTCAAACTTCCATTATTTCTTATACTTATAAAGCAAGAATTCTTCCCTTAAAAGTATATACTTTTCCCCACCTCATTTCTTTAAAAATACATATTTTAATAATGTGAATATTTCACTTTCTTTTACTGTAAATTGTACATCATTGAAACTGTGCTTTTTAACATGTTTGTAGTTTAAAGTGATTATTTGAAATATCTTTATTTGGGCATAGCTGAATTTTTGTGTGTTGTGTATTTTTGTATTTATTACTTATTGAGTTTGAGGCTCTCTTCAATTCCTTATTTCAAGCCTGGAGTGTGTCGTGCTTCCAGGGACCTTAGCTTGACTAGGAAACTCATGAGGTCTAAGCATTAGGTGTGACCTTTGGCACTGAAACTAAAATAAATACTAGAGTGAGCCTATCTTAGTTCCTTCAAATTTCTGCTGTTCAGTTACTATTCTATTGATAATATACCATGACCAAGGAAACTTCTAAAAGAAAGGGTTTAATTTTGCCCTCAGTTTCAGATAGTTATAGTCCATGATAATAGAGCAAAGAACAGCTCAGAACTCACATCTTGATGCACAACCACAAGGCAGAGAGAGAGAGAAAGAGAGAGAGAGAGAGAGAGAGAGACTAGGCCTAGGATGGACTTTCCAAATCTCAAATCTTGTCCCCAGTCCATCTCCAACAAGATGACACTTCCTCAACCTTTCCAAACAGTTCCATAATCTGGGGAACAAATATTTAAACATATGAGTGGGCCATTCTCATTCAGATAATAACATCCTATAATTTAAAACTAATAGTTTGAGGTTATTTCTTACTTCCTGGCTCTCATTATGCATTTAACCTTTCCATATTCAAACTTTTGACTTCTGGTGATATAGTACCATTACTTATTAGATATAATTTGAAAGAAAGAAAAAATATCAATAAGTGTAGCATCAGTAGCAATAACAAAGATATGTCAACTCTGTAAAGTTCAAGGTTGTTCCCAATTCTTTTTTTATTGGATATTTTCTTTATTTACATTTCAAATGTTATACCCTTTCCTGCTGTCCTCAAAACCTTCCATTCTACCCTCTCCCTATGCCTCCATGAGGATGTTCCTCCATCCACCCACTCCTGCCTCCCTGCCCTCAAATTCTGCTACACTGCAGCATAAAGCTTTCACAGCACCAAGAGCCTCTCCTCTCATTGCTGCCTGACTAGGCCATCCCCTGCTACATATGCAGCTGGAGCCATGGGTCCCTCCATGTGTACTCCTTGGTTGGTGGTTTAGTCCCTGGGAGCTCTGGGAGTCGGGTGGGTTGATATTATTGTTCTTCCTATGGGCTTCTCAACCCCTTCAGCTCATTCAGTCCTTTCTCTAACTCCTGCATTGGGAACTCCATTGGAGACCCTGTGCTTAGTCCAATGGTTGGCTGCAAGCATTCTCCTCTGTATTTGTCAGGCTCTGGTAGAGCCTTTCAGGACATAGCTATATCAGGCGATTCTAGGCATCCACAATCGTGTCTGTGTTTGGTGACTGTATATGGGATGGATCCCCAAGTGGGGCAGTCTCTGGATGGCCTTTCATTCAGTCTCTGCTTCACATTTTGTCTCTATATTTCCTCCCATGGATTTTGTTCCCCCTTCTAAGAAGGACTGAAGTATCCACACTTTAGCCTTCCTTCTTCTTGAGCTTCATGTGATTTGTGAATTGTATCTTGGGTATTCTGAGCTTCTGGGCTAATATCCAGTTATCAGTGAATGCATACCATACGTGTTCTTTTGTGATTGGGTTAGCTCACTCAGGATAATATTTTCTAGTTCCATCCATTTGCATAAGAATTTCATGAATTCATTGTTTTTAATAGTGGAGTAGTACTCCATTGTATAAATGTACTATATTTTCTGTATCCATTCCTCTGTTGAAGGACATCTGGGTTCTTTCTAATTTCTGGCTATTAAAAAAATAAGTCTGCTTGTTCTACTATGTTCTCACCTCGCTCCATGTCCTGGAGGTTCTTACCTACTTTCTCCTCTATTAATTTCAGGGTATCTGTTTTATGTGGAGGTCCTCCATCCACTTGGACTTGAGCTTAGTACAAGGAGATAAAAATGGGTCAATTTGTATGCTTCTACATGCTGACCTCCAGTTGAACTAGCACCATTTCTTGAAAACGCTGTCTTTTCCCCCACTGGATGGTTTTAGTTCCTTTGTCAAAGATGAAGTGACCATAGGTGCATGGGTTCATGTCTGGGTCTTCAGTTCTATTCTACTGATCTACCTGCCTGTCACTGTATCACTATTGCTCTGTAATACAGCTTGTGGTCGGGGATGATGGTTCATTCAGAATTTCTTTTATTGTTGAGGATAGTTTTCACTATCCTGAGTTTTTTGTTATTCCAAATGAATTTGAGAATTACTCTTTCCAATTCTATGAAGAATTGAGTTGGAATTTTAATGGGGATTGCATTGAATCTGTAGATTGCTTTTGGCAAGATGATCATTTTTACTATATTAATACTAACAATCCATGAGCATGGGAGATTTTTCCATGTTCTGAGATCTTTGATTTCCTTCTTCAGAGACTTGAAATTCTTGTCATAAGGATCTTTCACTTGTTTGGGTAGAGTCACTCCAAGGTATTTTATATTATTTGTGACTATTGTGAAGGGTATCATTTCCCTAATTTCTTTCTCAGCCTCTTTATTGTTTGAGTATAGGAAGGCTACTGATTTGTTTGACTTAATTTTATATCTAGCTACTTTGCTGAAATTGTTTATCAGCTAGCTGTACGAGTTCTTTAGTGGAATTTTTGTTATCACTTAAGTATACTATCATATCATCTGCAAATAGTGATATTTTGATTTCTTCATTTCTAATTTGTATCACTTTGACCTCCTTTTGTTTTTTAATTGCTCTAGCTAGAACTCCAAGTACTATATATAATAGATAGGGAGAGAGTGGACATCTTTTTCTAGTCCCCGATTTTAATGGGATTGGTTCAAGTTTCTCTCCATCTAGTTTGATGTTGGCTACTGGTTTGCTGTGTATTGCTTTTACTGTATTAAGGTATGGGCCTTAAATTTCTGATCTTTCCAAGACTTTTAACATGAAGAGATGCTGAATTTTGTCAAATGTTTTTTTCAGCATCTAATGAAATGATAATGTGTTTTTTTTTCTTTGAGTTTATTTATGTAGTGGATTACATTGATGAATTTCTGTATACTAAACCATCCCTGAGTCTCTAGGATAAAACCTACTTGATCTTGGTGAATGATCGTTTTGATGTGTTCTTGGATTCAATTTGTAAGAATTCATTATTTTTACATTGATGGTCATAAGGGAAATTGGTCTACAGCACTCCTTCATTATTGAGTCTTTGTGTGGTTTAGGGATAAACATAATCATTGCTTTATGGAACAAATTGGGTAGTGTTCCTTCTGTTTCTACTTTGTGGAATAGTTTAAAAAGTCTAGGTACTAGGTCTTCTTTGATGATCTGATAGAATTCTGCACTAAACCCATCTGGTCCCGGGCTTTTCTTGGTTGGGAGATTTTTAATGTTTGCTTCTATTTTTTAGGGGTTATGGGACTGTTTAGATGGTTTATCTGATCCTGATTTAACCTTGACACCTGGTGTCTGTCTAGAAAATTGTCTATTTCATCCAGATCTTCCAACTTGCTTGAGTATAGGCTTTGTAGTAGGATCTGATTTTTTTTTAATTTCCTCAATTACTGTTGATATGGCTCCCTTTTCATTTCTGATTTTATTAATATGGATACTATCTCTGTGTTCTCTGGTTAGTCTGCTTAAAGGTTTATCTATCTTGTTGATTTTCTCAAAACACCAGCTCCTTGTTTTCTTGATTTTTTTTTGTATACTTCTTTTGTTTCTACATGGTTGATTTCAGCCCTGATTTTGATTATTTCCTGCCTTCTACTCCTCTTGGATGTATTTGTTTCTTTTTATTCTAGAGCTTTCAGGTGTGCTGTCAAGGTGCTAGTGTGTGTTCCCTCCAGTTTCTTTTTGGAGACAATCAGAGCTATGAGTTATCCTCTTAGCACTGTTTTCATTGTGTCCTATAAGTTTTGGTATTATGTGCCTTCATTTTCATTGAATTTTAGAAAGTCTTTAATTTCTTTATTTCTTCCTTGACCAAGTTATCATTGTGTAGAGTGTTGTGCAGCTTCCATGTTTGTGTGGACTTTCTGTTGTTTTTCTTGTTATTGAAAAGCAGCCTTAGTTTGTGGTGATCTGATAGGGTGTATGGGAATATTTCAATCTTCTTGTAACTGTTGAGGCCTTTTTTGTGACCAATTATATGGTCAATTTTGGAGAAGGTACCATAAGGTGCTAATAAGAAAGTATATTCTTTTGTTTTAGGATGAAATGTTTTATAGATATCTGTTAAATCCAGTTGGTCCATAACTTCTGTTAGTTTTATTGTGTCTCTGTTTAGTTTCTGTTTCCATAATCTGTCCATTTTGAGAGTGCGGTGTTAAAGTCCCCCACAATCATTGTGTGCAGTGCAATGTATGCGTTTAGCTTTAGTAACATTTCTTTTATGAATGTGGGTGTCCTTACGTTTGGACCATAAATGTTCAGAATTGAGAGTTCTTCTTGGTAGATCTTTCCTTTGATTTTTCCTTTGATGAGTAGGAAATGTCCTTCCTTAACTTTTTTGATGACTTTTGATTGAAAGTCAATTTTATCCAATATTAGAATGGCCATTCCAGCTTGATTTTTGGGATCATTTCTTGGATAATTGTTTTCCAGCAATTTTGCACTATTCTGAGGTAGTGGTTGTCTTCAACATTGAGGTACATTTCTTGTATGCAGCAAAATGCTGGGTCCTGTTTATGTATCCAGTGTGTTATTCTATTTCTTTTTTGGGGGAATTTAGTCCATTGATATTAAGAGATATTAAGAAATAGTGATAGTTGATTCCTGTTATTTTTGTCGTTAGAGGTAGAATTATGTTTGTCTGGCAATCTTCTCTTGAGTTTGTTGAAAAAGTACTTTCTTGCTTTTTCTCGAGTGTAATTTCCCTCCTCGTGTTGGAATTTTCCATCTATTATCCTTTATAGAGGAGAATTTGTGGAAAGATATTGTGTAAATTTGGTTTTGTCATGAAATATCTTGTTTTCCCGTCTATGGTAATTGAGAGTTTTGCTGAGTATAGTAGCCTGGGCTGGCATTTGTATTCACGGAGGGTCTGTATGACATCTGCCCAGGATCTTCTAGCTTTTATAATCTCTGGTGAGAAGTCTGGTGTAATTCTGATAGGTCTGCCTTTATTTATTACTTGACCTTTTCCCTTACTGCTTTTAATATTTTCTTTGTTTTAAGTGTTTGATGTTTTGATTATTATGTGACAGGAGGAATATCTTTTCTAGTCCAGTCTATTTGGACTTCTGTAAGTGTCTTGTATGTTCATGGGCATCTCTTTCTTTAGGTTAGGGAAGTTTTCTTCTGTAATTTTGTTGAGGATATTTACTGGCCCTTTAAGTTGGGAATCTTTACTCTCTTCTATAACTATCATCCTTCAGTTTCATCTTCTCATCGTGTCCTGTATTTCCTAGTTGTTTTCTGTTAGGAACTTTTTGCATTTTCTTTGATTGTTGTGTCAATGTTTACTATGGTATCTTCTGCTCCTGAGATTCTCTCTTCTATCTCTTGTATTCTACTGGTGATGCTTGCATCTATGACTCCTGATCTCTTTCCTAGGTTTTCTAACTCCAGGGTTAGGTCTCCCTTTGTAATTTCTTTATTGTTTCTATTTCCTTTTTTAGATCTTGGATGGTTTTGCTCATTTCCAACACCTGTCTGATTGTGTTTTCCTGTAATTCTTTGATGGGTTTATGTTTCATCTTTAAGGTCTTCTAGCTGTTAATCTGTGTTCTCCTGTATTTCTTTAAGGGAGTTATTTATGTCCTATTTAATGTCCTGTATCATCATCATGAGAAGTGATTTTAGATCTGAATCTTGCTTTTTCAGTATGATGGCGTATCCAGGACTTGCTATGGTGGGAGAATTGGGTTCTGATGATGCCAAGTAACCTTGGTTTCTTTTGCTTATGTTCTTATGTTTGCTTCTTGTCATCTGGATATCTCTAGCTCTACCTGCCCTTGCTGTCTCTGACTGGAACTTATCCCTCCTGTGATCCTGGTTGTTTCAGAACTCCTCAGAGTCTAGTTGTCTCTGCGATTCTGTGATTCTGGGATCCTGTGATCCTGAGATACTGTATTTGTCAGAGCTCCTATGAGTTTTGGGACTGGGTTTGGAGCTAGTGTCCAAGGTCTGCTCAGGGCACTAGCTCAGATGGGAAGGAACCTGTGACACTGGCCAGGAGGGGTTTCCTGTGTCTCTGGATCCTGCTGGTCCTAGTTACTCCTGGTCTTGGGGCAGATGCTGTGGCCTCCTCACCAATGATCTTGGGCATATTAGAGAGCCAAGGAGTTGAGCTTCTTCTGGGTGTTGTGTGACTGGGTGCAGAGCTAGTGCCTAATGTCTGCTCAGGGCACCAGCTCAGACCAGAAGCTCCTTCCTACTTAAATGAAATACATTTCATTGTTTGCTGTAGTGAATTTTTTCCTTTTCTTTTCTTTTTCTCTGTGATTTTTCATAAAATTCCTAAGAAGTTCACTTTTCTTGATATACTAAACTAGGGTTTAACTTAAACATCAGAAATTCTGTGTGTGTGTGTGTGTGTGTGTGTGTGTATGTTTGTATATGTGTGTATGTGTGTGTGTATACATGCACTTTTTTTCAAGCACGTGCAGAGAGAGAGAGAAAGAGAGAAGGAGATGAAGAGAGAGATACTCTTCACTTTTACCAGCCTATCTTAAAAAATATATATGCATTGATTGTAGCAGCTTTCTGACACACCAGAAGAGGGCATCATATCCCATTACAGATGGTTATGAGCCATGATGTGGTTGCTAGAAATTGAACTCAGGATCTCTGGAAGAACAGTCACCACTCTTAACCTCTGAGCCATCATGCTAGTCCCTTAGTGGCTTATCATTATTTTATTTTATTTATTATATTTGCTGTACTTGAAGCCTTTGTTTGATAATTCCAACATCAGGGTCAATTCTGGGTTTATTTTTATACTATGTTTTATCTCTTGACCAGTAGTGACATTTTGCTTTTTCTTCATGTCTTATGTGTCTTTTTAATATGTAAGACATCATGCCAAAGTTCATTCAATTTCTTTATAAAAGGTTGTCTTTCTTTTGGTCTGCAGTCACATAAGTTAAGGGAGTGTTTATCTCAATCTCATTGAAAATTTATCAGTGTTTTGTAGAAATGTGATTTTAACAAGATTGGTTAACTTTTAATTCAACCTGAGTTCTATAGCATGAATATCCCAAAATCTTGCTTTAGAAATTAAAAATTCTGTGAGTATTCCCCAAAATATTTATGGAGCTCCACCCTTTATTCTCTTATTCTCATTAAGTTCTGACTAACATTAGCAGTATAAGATATAAACCACCTAGGGAGATATCTTACTGGGTAGGAGAGCTTGTGGCACATGCATGAGGACCATATTTAAAATCCCCAGCACCCATATAAAAAGCCTTGCATGACCTTGAGGATCTCTAATCCATGTGCTCCTGTGGTCAGTGTATCATTGAAATGGATAGAGGACCCTAGCATAGAAAAAAAATTTGAGCTCCAGGTTAAATTGCAGACATTGTCTCAACAGAATGAGTTGAGGGTGCATAGAAAAGGCCATATGGTGTCCTCATTTGATTTACACACACACACACACACACACACACACACACACACACACACACAGTTTCAGCATGAGCTAAAGAGTAAGCTTTCATTGGAAGTATATAAGATAAACTTATAAACTTAAACTTTGTATAATACAAATCAGATCACTGAAACAGAGAACTAGTAATATTAAGGAAGAACATTTAAAAGAGTTTCCAATCTCGAAATTTTGAGTTCTCAATGAAATAAAACTCAGATCGCTTTGATAACAGCTTTGCATTAAATTTTTTCTTTGGAATTCAGATCATTAGGCCTAGGTGGGGCTAGTAGAAATGTTTTCTATATATTTGGACATTTCTTACTAAGTGGTAAGCTTTAATTGTTAATTCAAAGATTAGACAACTATAGGCCATTTTAATATTTTCTATCTTATTGAAATGGAGTATCGTTAGCAAACACTTAGTTCTTCTGCCGGAGTCTTCTTGAGCCCCTCAAAGCTGAGATTACAGGTGTGTGACCACATAATACTTATTTTCATTTTTATGAAATAAAATGAAGTAAAAATGAAATAGTCTGGTGAGAGCAGCAACATTATAGTCACTACTGGGTCATGGAAAAAGCAAAAACAAACAAACAAACAAACAAACGTTTCTAGTTACTCAGCCTAAGAGGCCTTTAGGATACTTCCATAAACAATGATGTGTGCTAGCCTAGGCACCATGAGCATAGTTTATAAACAGCTTTCTACTGCATTACTGACTTAGGTTTTCTTAAGCATAAACTGACATATACTGTTTTATACACTAGAGCAACAAAGGGAATTGATTCTCAAATTGTTGACTTAAAGCATTTTATGATTAATATAGTTTCTTTCTTTCTTTCTTTCTTTCTTTTCTTTTTCTTTTTTTTTTTT
>JADRCD010228447.1:0-14826 GCA_019843815.1 Montemys delectorum
ATTGAGGCTGGATTACAGATTGAGAGGTTTAGTCCAATATCATCATAGCAGGAAGCATGGCAGCCTGCAGGCCAACAAGGTGCTGGAGAAGGAGCTGAGAGTTCTGTATCTTGATTCAACGACAACCAGGAGAGGCTGGCATCATCATGCAGTTAGGAGGAAGCCCTCTGTTCTGCAATGGATAGAGCCTGAGCACAGGAGGAGACCTACAAAGGTCACCTTCTTAGTGACACACTTCTTCCAAACAAGGCCATACCTCCTACCAGTACCACTCTCCATGGACTAAGCATATTCAAACTACCACAAGGTGCCTCCTGTGGCTATTTGGAGAATCATCTCAAATACCTGAGACCAAGTCACTAAAATGTGAAGAGCATTGTACTTCTCTTTGGGTCTCTGGAGCTTAGCGCTGGGCCTGGAAAATAGGCGATTGGCTGATTGATGAGAGACATTGGTGTGTGTGTTTGAGATTGTGTGTTTGTGTGTGTGTGTGTGTGTGTGAGAGAGAGAGAGGGAGAGAGAGAGAGAGAGAGAGAGAGAGAGAGAGGGAATCCATGGCTCACCAGCCATGCCATGTTAGTTGGTACTTCAATTCATCCACCACAGCTTGGCTGTCTATTTGTCTGCTACCGAACATTTTGCCTTTTCCCTATATTTGGAATTTTTGAATAAACTTGGTACCAGCATTCATGCATAGGTTTTTTTGTTTGTTTTTATTTCTTTTCAAAAATTTAAAGGTCACTTGGGTCCATTCACAAGACTGGGAGTGGTATAAAAAGGGTAGCTTTATAAGAAACAGAAAAACTGACTGGCAAGGTATCTGTACCATTTAATTTAATTCTTATTAAAGCTAAAGGAGAACAGATATATTACTTCATGTTCATCAACATAAGTTCTAAAAGCTTTTTCTTAAATAGAAGCTATTGCTATTAGGTGAATGGTGCTATCTCAGAGTGGCTTTAAATTACCTTTCTTTAACCTAGTGATACACTCTTTTTAACTTCTCTAACTTGAGAGTTCTAATATAGTATGGGATAGGAGTGGTCTGAGCTTACATACACACACACACACACACACACACACATACACACATGTGCATACACAAATACACGCACACGCATACACACTCTTTAACTTCTCTAACTTGAGAGTTCTAATATACTATGGAATAGGAGTGGTCTGAGCTTACACACACTCTCACACACATGTACACACGCACACACTCTTTTTAACTTCTCTAACTTGAGAGTTCTAATATAGTGTCGGATAGGAGTGGTCTGAGCTGACCTGTCTTACCTCACTAAAGAGGGATCAACATTCATTCTCTTCCCAAAAGTTTGATGTCCATAAATATTTTTCCAGGTGCCTTTTCTGTAGTTGAAAATCACTGTTTTCTTTCTAGTTGGTTGAAAATTCCATTTTGAATAAATATTGAGTTGCATACAAATGTTTTTCTGTTTATTCAGACACTGTGTTTGACATCTTCAGTCTTGATGTCTTTAACTATGTAGATTGGGTTTTATAAGGTGAACCACCCTTACATTCCTTGAATAGATTTTGGGTTACTTTACTTTTTGTTCCATGTTATAAGGTCTCTTGTTCTCTAATTTTTAAAAAGAAAACACAGTTTTCTTTTGTGTTTGTTGTGATGCCTTGTTTTGTTTTTAATGTTTTGGTATCGAGATAAATCTAACTAGGTATAGAATGTACCATTAAGACAGCTACTTAGGAAATAAACCAAGGAAGACCCTGGATGTTAGACCTGCCAAAACACATGGCAAGGCCCTGTCTCAAAAACAAAGAACAGGGACTGGGGAGATGGCTCAGTGGTTAAGAGCACAATCTGCTCTTCCAGAGGTCCTGAGTTCAATTCCCAGCAACTGCATGGTGGCTCACAACCATCTGTAATGGGATAGGATGCTCTCTTCTGATGTGTCTAAAGACAGTGACAGTGTACTCATATACATAAAGTAAATAAATAAATTGTTTAAAAAACTAAACAAAATCAAAGAACAGAAACAAAAGAAGATGGGACTAGAAATATATCTGGAAAATTTGTGCATCGGGTGTAGTTTGTTCCTAGAAAATCCAGTGGCATGGTGCAATTCTACTCCTATTCTGTTGAAACCTTTGTAAATATATGTATGGTATGGTTTACCTAGGATTCTTGTTTGTCTTTGGAAAGAATTTTATAGGGCTGAGGAAATTTATTTATTTATTTACTTGAGATCCTGACCACAGGTGTGCCTCCCTTCTCCCAATTCTACCCTCAAAGTCCCTCCCCTAAGTACCCCTTCCCCTTTTCAGAGAAGGGGAAACTCCCCATGGATGCTCACATACCCTGGCACATCAAGTTGAGGTAGGACTAAGCACCTCCTTTCCCACTGAGGCCAGAGAGGTCAGCTTAGCTAGGGGAAGAGGATCCAAAGGCAGTCAACAGAGTCAGAGATAGTCCCTACTCTGGTTGTTAGGGGACCAAGTTGTGAAGACCAAGCTACATATCTGCTACAAATGTGTAGGGGGGCTAGGTCCAGCCCAAGCATGCTCTTTTTTGGTGGTTCAGTCTCTTTGAGCCCCCATGAGCCCAGCTTAGTTGACACTAGGTTTTCTTGTGGTGTCCTTGATCCGTCTAGCTCCCTCAATTCTATTCCCTACTCTTCCACAAGACTCCACCTGCTCCCCCTAATGTTTATCTGTTGGTCTCTGCATCTGTTTCCATCAGTTGCTACATGAAGCCTCTCAGATGGCAATTATGCTAGCTGCAAGCAGAGCAGCGGATCACTAATAGTGTCAGAGATTGTTTCTCATCCATGAAATGGGTCTTAAGTTGGGCCAGTCATTGGAAGTCCATTCCATAAGTCTCTGCTCCATTTTTACAAAAACTGAAGTGACAGCACATGCTGGTGAGTAAGTAGAGCACCGGGAACATTTCTCTGTTGGTTGTGGGAGTGCAAACATTTGGCTGCTTCTCAGAAAATTGGGAATAGCTCTATCTCAAGACCCAGCTATACCATTCTTAGCTATACCCAAAAGATGCCCCACCATACCACAAGGACTCTTTCTCGGCTATGTTCATAGCAGCTTTATTTGTGATAGCCAGAAACTGGAAACAACCTAGATGTTGCTCAGTTGAAGAATGGGTAAAGAAAATGTGGTACATTTACACAACGGAATACTACTCAGCTAATAAAAACAAAGACGTCATGAAATTATTCAACAATATCATCCTGAGTGAAGTAACCCAGACCCCAAAAGACATGCACGGTATGTATTCACTTATAAGTGGACATTAGCCATACAGTACAGGATATCCATGCTTCAATTCATAGATCCAAAGAAGCTAAGTAGCAAGGAGGGCCCCACACAGAGGGGAAATAAAATAGGCATCTGAAGTGGATAGAGGGAGGGAACTTGGTGGGAAAGATGTGGGGGGAGAGGGCTGGGAGAGAGAAATGAAAAGCGTAGGCAACTCATAGCCAGTTGCCAGTTGAAGGTCCCTCAACCCACAGGAGAAATTGGGGTCCCTGTAATCAGGCAGGCAAAGAGTCGGCAGGAATGACACACAGATGTGAACACAAGGGAGTGTTGAATCCGAGTGTATTTTTTCAAAATAGGCATCAGGCTTAAATGGTCATCACAGAAGACAAAAGGAAGTTAGATAAGTACTAGTCAAGGTACATGAGGTCATTTGAAATACAATGATTCTATAGAAAAGTATATACATTTGAATTGACAGGAACTTGGTAGCGGTCTCATCTATAGTCAGTGTAAACAGTTTCCATTCAAATCTATTGTATAAGCCACTGCTGGTCCTTAGTAAAAGCCCAACTATGCTAATCCTCTGAGCTAGCAGAGATATGCCCCAGGGGTCCCATTCTTGCTAACTTTACCTAGAACAATACAATAATCTAATTCCTGGGAGTGACTCAGCTGCAATTCTAATGTGGTCTACCATATGTGACTGTAATGAGGATTCTAGTTGAACTTGCCTTGGGATAACTAACTCCCATTCTGTAAACTTCAATGCCGACCTCCTTCACTATCTCCCCAGAGGTGATTAGTCTGAATGGTTAACATTCTTTACAAAATTCCAAGCTGAGGTTCGGTTCAGCATAGACTAGGGTATTGGAACATTGGTGACGGTCAGAAAGCAACATCCAATTTTGCTTAGCTATTAGTAAATCATTCCTTGGGGGCACCTCTATACAGAAAGAAAGCACTCGAGACCTTCTATCCACTATTGCAAGGACAAATCTGGGTCACTTCCAAGATAGGGAATGCCAAAAGAGGTTCCAGGAGACTACCTTCCTTGAAGTATTTTGTCTCATGGGCTGCTGTCACGCAGACTCTACTGGAGTGTGTGTGGCAACTATGCACAGACTGGGGATGAAGAAGAATCCTGGGAGTTTATGGGCCTGACCCTAGCTGAGAATTCCTAGCAGTTGGGGATAGGAGACTGAAGTGGCCACCTCCAGTAGGGAAACCGAACTTCCAGTGAAGGGATAAGAACACCAACCCACCCACAAAACCTTCTGCTCAAAATCTGTCCTGCTCACAACATTTTTTAAAATTGTATTATTATTATTTTACTGTTTTCCAAAAAGGAAAAAACAAACAGCAATTAATACTAATGTGCATTTAAAAGTAGATTTAATTCCTTTTTAAAGTATATATTTTGTTCTTTTTAATTAGCAATTTCAAGATTGCAGCGTATGTCTTTTTTTTTTTTTTATGTACTTCCTCTGTCCACTGTTGCAGTTTTGCTTTGGCAGAGGCAGAGGCAGAGAGGCAGAGAGGCAGAGAGGCAGAGAGGCAGAGGCAGAGAGGCAGAGGCAGAGAGGCAGAGGCAGAGAGGCAGAGAGAGAGGCAGAGAGGCAGAGAGAGGCAGAGAGGCAGAGAGAGAGGCAGAGGCAGAGGCAGAGAGGCAGAGAGAGGCAGAGAGAGGCAGAGAGAGAGGCAGAGAGAGAGACAGAGAGAGGCAGAGAGAGAGGCAGAGAGGCAGAGGCAATGCTACAATTTTCCTATTTTTAACTCTGCTGCCATCTCTGCTGATTATGAGCCTGGAAAATTGCCACAGTGAAGCCATTATTTAATGTAAACAAAGTATATTGATGACAAACATGTTTCTTATCAAAAGCCAGGAGGATGGGTCTGAATTCAGATGGGGGAGAAGCAAGGGTATGAACATAGTACATGGACAGGTTCCAAATTACAGCTGGCTCAGAAAAAACTGGCAAGGGCAGGTTCAAAGCTGAGGAAAGATACAACATTAGGATGCAGGGATGCAAAAGCAAGGCTGATGAACAGACAAGTTCCTGCAGAGGCAGGTGCACATGAAACGCAAGCCCCAGGGAGGTAGCAGGACAAAGTGCCAAGTCAATGTGGGGGAGAAGCTGGTGGGCTGGAGTGGCTGTGGCCAAGGTCATCAATTCTCTGTACCTGTTGGATCCTGGAGGTCTGTATCTGTCTAAATAGCCTTTTAATTAAAAATGAAGATTCTCACTGTTAGTAGTGGTGCACACCTTCAATCCCATCACTCCGGAAGCACAGACAGGCAGATCCCTGAGTTCAAGGCCAGCCTGTTCTGCAGAGAGTGTTTCAGGATAGCTAGGGCTACACAGGAAAACCCTGTTTTGAATCCCACACTCACCCCGCCCCAAAATACACATAGTGTATTAAGCTGGAACTAACATATCAGAATCCTTGTTCTATGTCACCACAGGCACCAGTGAGCTGAGACAAAAATGGACTCTTTAGGATGCAATGTGTTTGGGGGCTGAATTGGCACAACATGCTGAGCAGAGGCCAGAGGACAATTTGTGAGAATCCGTTCTTTCCTGCTGTAGGATTCAGGAACTATGACAACGGGTATCTTTTTCTGTCAGCTTATAAAAGAAAACACAACCCCCCCCCCCCACGCGCGCGCCCGCGCACACACACACACACACAACCCACAATGAGCTCATATCCAGGTACAGGAAGTGCCACTCCGAAGTCAGCTTTACTCAAGATATTTTATACATAACAGTTCATTTTGACAGAAAGCTTTGTGGAATTTCTTAAGATTAACAAGCCGCATATAGAACAAAACGGTATGTTGTGACAGGCTTTTCCCTGTCCATTCCCATTAAAGTATTAATGCAGCAGGAGGCCTGTGATTGGACAGGGAAAAGGGAGGTGGAGCTAAGAGTTGCAAAGACAGAGAACATCTCAGGGGAGAAAAAAAAAAAAGGCCAAGATGGAGGCGGAGGGACAGGAAGAAGACCCTGAACCAGCACGGCTTTAAATAGCCACAGCTAGTTATGACATCATAAAGGTTAAAATAATTGAGATGACTTGTCTCATCTAGGTGGGCAGCTTTATCATTGTCACTTGGTGCTGAAATTATTATATTGGCATCTCGTGAATTAAGAACTTATTGATACAGAAATCTGTTTGATTAATTATAAGCTTCTAGAATTTTGTTTCTACCAGGATGCTGGGTGTTGTGGTGGGTGACCCGAGGGGGAGGGGGATGCTCGTTTCACGGGGCTGGCATGGCAGCGAAGGAAACTCAGGATCTCCAGCCCCTACACTGGGGCAGAAAGTAGCTGGATGGAGCGCGGGAACTTGGTGGTTCTACTTGGTTACTGGACTGTAGGACCGCTGACTGCAGGGCTTTATAGCTAAGAAGGAGCTAGTGGCTCCAAGGACAAGCGAGCCAGAGCTAGCTAGAGACAGAGCCGTCGGCGGGATCGCGCCAGACCAGGGCAGAGAGTTGCCGGCACAAGCACCGGGAATGTGCTGGTTCGTTTTTAATATTTCCTGCAACAGTATGTGATCAGCATGTCCCTGGTCTGAGCCAAGTCACTTCTCCGTGTAAAGGACTGGCGGGCATGTTACAATAACAATATGAAATAGCTGACAGACATGGAACAAAATGGCAACAGTTATTGGGGGGGGGGGTGTCAGACCATAACAGGCAGCACACCCCTGAGCCATCTCTCCTATCCAGGAATTGAGCCAAACAAGCCAAAATAAGGTAAAACTGTTAAAAAAGCATCACTTAAAATCCCATCTATGCCCTTTGTCTATTTGGAATCCTCTTGTAAATGCCTTCTACCATAAACTAAAATTTACAACATGGTGATATCCATAAGCTTGAACCCTCCCCGAAAAATCAAAAGTTATAGCTTAAAAATTGCCCTCGTTGACAAATGTGTACACACTCTACTGTCACTATTGGCTATGAGATTTCTTAGTAACTAACATTGTAGACAAGTAAGTAGAATTTACCCAACCACATCCCTGCGTTTTCTTTCACTTTGCTTCTGAATGCCTCTAGCACTAGTTTCTCCCCGTAATCCTAAGAGTGAGCTGGGATTGCTGCCTATTCTATTTACCAAGTTCCGCTTGATAGTGACTAGGGAGGAGTTACAGACCTCAAACCACTCAGATAATAAAAGGGAAGCCTCTGTACTTGGAAGTTTCTATATCACTACTTTTCTTTTGTTGTGTCACTGAAAAAAAAAAATACACGGACAGAAATGACTGACGAAAGGAAGGGTTTATCTTGGCTTGAAGGAGAGGGTGAAGAAATGGTGGCAGCTGGAGCATGAGGCAGCTGCTCACATTGCATTGCAGTCAGGAAGCTTGGCACTCAGCTCGCGGCATTCTTTTTACTCAGTCCAAGACACCAGCCCATGAATGGGGACCAGGGAGACCCACGTTTAGGGTTCATCTGACCTTGTCAGTTAAACCTTTCCACAAACACCCTGACAGTATGTTCAGAGGTTGGACTCTGGGGTGCCTGTGGCTCTTGTAAGATTGACAGTAACAATACGGCAGTGTCTGTGTTTGAAGTTCTGGTCATAAAGGACTTCAGAAGGAAACTCCAAGGAGCAGGTTTTCAAAGAGTGACCATGACCCTGAAGAATTCTTGTCAACTTGAATTTTCCTTAGATTTTAGGATGGGCTATTTCTGACTGTCACTTGGCTCCCTGTGCATCCTCTCCCTGCGTTTAATTTACCATTTTGACCATGTGCTCCTGACTTTTGACTCCTTGCCTGTATCTGCTTTTGTCTTTATTATTCCTTTGGTAACAAGGATTTGAAGAGGGTTGCTCCTTAGGTGTTAAAAGAAGAGCCCTCCCCCTTCTGTTTTTCTTTCTGTATGTTTCTGAAGTATGTTTAATCACTTTGGATGACTTAATTTTATGCTCACATGCAAATATGCATTATCCAATAATAAAAGTGGTGAGTGTCCTTGAAGCAAAAGCTCTGATAATTGCATGATCTTTAAATTAATTAATGAGCCAAAGGCGCTAAATGCTAGCATTTGGATAGATCTGTACAGCTTTCTCCTCTAATGAGTTCATTGCAATCCATCACAACCCGCCTTGGAAAACAGAGACTGCATTGAATCATATTCAATCAGTCTGACATTGAAATTACGAACACAAGGCACTGCTGAGTGTGAAATTGCCATGGCATGTTAATTGTTAAACAGATTTCTGTCACTGCTTCTAGTTGAATGGTAATTTGGTGAGGAAGTAAGTAATTTGTATACAGTTGGCTGTTTGTTCAATATTACAAAATTCTACAGCATCCTGACTCTAACCACTCACATATGAATTGATAATTGCCTCAGCCACTTCAGAGAGTCAACTACCTGCAGGAAGAAAACTTCTGACTTCTCCTACCTTAGAATCTGTGAGTTTTTGCTTTCTTAAGATGACATAGAAACATATGTGAAGACTGTGTTTGGAAACATGTTATTTTGACATTGATTTATAGCATAAAGCCTTTTTTTTTTTTTTTTTTTTGAGATAGGACTTTACTCTGTAGCCCAGGATGGCCTTGAACTTGTGGTAATCTGTCTGTTTCAGCCTCTCATGAAAAAGTTTTAATGAAAAAAAAAAGTGATAATCTAGAAGAACTTTCCCCCAGTTTGTCTTTGTTTTGCTGGCCAGCCACACTCTGAAGGTTACCGTCACCCAGCCGCACTCTGAAGGTTACCGTCACCCTGCCTCTTATACTACTGTGTCTTATCTGTTTCCTCCTTTAAGTAAGTGGGACTGACAGGCAGTGGTGGCGCACGCCTTTAATCCCAGCACTTGGGAGGCAGAGGCAGAGGCAGGCCAGCCTGGTCTACAGAGTGAGTTCCAGGACAGCCAGGGTTATACAGAGAAACCCTGTCTCGAAAACAAACAAACAAACAAACAAACAAGCAAAACGTAAGTGGGATCATTTAAAATAAGACATCTATTTTGTTGTCTAGTTTTTTTTCTCTTGATATTGTGTTTGTAAAATTTAGATTATTGTATATCATAGACCATTTGTTTCTTATTATTGTGTAATCCTCCATTGACTGAATAGCTTACCCATTTTAAGGTGGAAAGACAGCTGGTTAGTTTTTCTGGTTTCAGACTAGTATGAGGTGTACTACTCTGAATGTTCTCGTACAGACTTTGTTTTTGTTTATGTTACACTGCCATCAACTGTGGGCCCTTGCCATCTATTCATCTAAGTGTTCAGCTGAGTAAAGTAAAACAAACACGCAGAAGCTTAATGGGTGTATAGTAAGTTGCAGTTTGACAATGTCTAGTCATACTCCAGCCTAAATCAGGTCTGTATGTGTATGCATGTGTGTGTGTGTGTGTGTGTGTGTGTGTGTGTGCAACAAATAGCTGTGTGGGTTTTTGTTTTTTGTTTTTTGTTTTTTCGAGACAGGGTTTCTCTGTGTAGCCCTGGCTGTCCTGGAACTCACTCTGTAGACCAGGCTGGCCTCGAACTCAGAAATCTGCCCGCCTCTGCCTCCCAAGGGCTGGGATTAAAGGTGTGCCCTACCACCGCCCGGCAATGTGTTTAATAAACAGCCAGGTTTCAGTCAATCCGAGGCAGCCAGTAGATTAGAACAGTACAGCAAATATGAGTTAATATGGCACCCAAGTCAGGCAAATGCTTCCTGTTGGCCAGCATCTTAGTTACTTCCTCATTACCATGTTAAAATACATTGACAAAGACAACTCTAGGGAGAAGGGACTTATTTTGGCTTACAGTTCTGTCATGGTGGAAAAGACACGGCCACAGTTAGGCACAGGAAGCTGGCAGGTTGTGTTGGGCCCACACTTAGAGGCAGAGAGCACAGAAGAAGTGGAGCTGTGTGGCAAAGTGTCAGATCCACACTCAATAGCTCATTTTCTTGAGTGAGGCTCCGTCCCTCAGTGGTTCCACAGATTTCCTAAACAGAGCCTTCAACTGGGGACTAAGCGTTCAAATCCAAAAATTTAGGAGGCTATTTTGCAATACGAGAGTCAGATGGATTTTCTGCTTCACTTCCATATTCAGCTCCTAAGAGCTAGCCATTCTTCCTTCTAGTTTCTGGTCCTGACTTATGATCAGTTCATGAATTGTCCATTGATCACAACCAATTCAAATTGACTTCTCTGAGCTTAATTTGGAGATGGGGAGATATCTCAGCCATTAAAGTTATCTTTGGCTCTATAACCCCCCTTTAATGGGGTCAAATGCCCCCTTTGGCCTCTGGAGGCATTAGGCATGTACATGGTACACTTACTTATATGCAAGTACTTACATATATTGAAAAATAGTTTTTTTTTTAAAAAAAAATACAACTGCATTGTTGTATAATTACTTTTATATTTTTTATTATGCAAAACTGAAATTCTTTGGTCATTAAACAACTCCCCATTCTATGGTTAACAGTTATGAATCCGACTGTTGTAGGTACATCCTTTAATTCAAGCCTTATTTTTTATATTTTAAATATTTTTATATTTTTAGATAGAATTGCCTTATTTTATTTAACATACTGTGCTCAAGGTTTGTCCATATTGTCGCTTGTCAGAATTTTCTTTCTTTTTAAAAGTGAATGATACTGTATTGATTGTGTGTTTCATTTTAGAAGAAGTTTGGATTGTATCTGAACTCAATTTTAGTGGCAGTATATGTGCGTAAGCCACAGAATGCATAATTTGGCCAGCAATTTCCAACAAAATTCACACCTATCAAACATGTTTGCAACAGAAAGTTATTGTTCATTTTAGCTTCATATGCAACAGTGTCCACATGCCAGCAGATGTGTTTTCGCTGTTAATGCATGCCACTAGCTGAGGTAAGCTAAGGTAGATACGGGCTTCTGCAGAGAATAGAGCTCATTTCTCACTAAGCACTTCAGGGCTTATGTGCATTTCTGGTGAGGCAGTTCCCTTGCCTCTGTGAAATGGCTCAGTATTCCTGATTCTTTGCTGTATTTTATGGCATTGCCATATTCCACACACGGGTTCCAAAAGCATTCTGAGATCTGTTATCAGAGGACTGAGCACAAAGAGGAATGCATGGCATAGTTTTTACTGCCATGGCTGCATACTTTCATTTGTACCAAGTTCTTGTTTTGTGCTCAAGAATTAAGAGTACAGACACTGAAGAGTGAACCAATCTAGAATTTGTTGAGTGAACAGGAAAGCTCTCATCAGCCAAGGAGAACCAGAGGGGTTGCGGAGAAAACGCTGTACTTAGGTTTTTCTGTTTGTTTGCATTTGATTTTTTGCTTTTTAATTAATTAATTAATTAAAATCCCTAATTAATTAATTAATTAATTAAATTCATTAACATCCCAAACACTGCTCTCCCTCCTGCTCTCTACCTCACAGAAGCCCTCTCCCATTCCCCCTCCTCATCTCCTCTGATAGGGTGGGGGCGTCCCTGGGTATCCCCTCACTCTGGCACTTCATATCTCTTCCAGAGTAGGTACCTCCTTTCCCACGGAGGCCTGACAAGGCAGCCGTGGAGACTGAGCTGCCTGTCTGCTACATACATGCCAGGGGCCTCGTTCCAGCCTGTGTGTGTTTCTTGGTTGGTGGCTCAGTCTCTGAGAGCTCCCAGGGGTCCAGGATAATTGGCTCTGTTGGTCTTACTGTGGGGGTTCCCTTTCCCTGTCAGGGGCCTTCAATTCTTTCCCCAACTCTTCTGTATATGTCTTTGACCTCCATCCAATGTTTGGCTGTGGGTGTCTGCATCTGTTTCAGTCTGATGTTGGGTCAAGCCCCTCAGAGGACAATTATGCTAATCTCCAAGCATTATGGAGTACGCCTTGATGGATTCGTGCTTGTCCATGGGATGGGTTTCAAGTTGGGCTGATTATTGGTTGGCCTTTCCATCAGTCTCTGTTCCATCCCTGAATTTTTTTTAGATAGGACAAAATTTGGGTCAAACCTTTTGTGCGTGGTTGTTGTCCCTATCCCTCCACTGGGTGTCCTGCCTGTCTCCAGGAGGTGGACTCTTCAGGTTCTTTCTTCCCACTGTCAGGCATCTTGGCTAAGGTCACCTGCATTCACTCCTGGGAGCCTCCCCATCCCAGGTCTCTGGGACTTCCAAGAGATTCTCCCCTCCCTCTCCCCTGGCAGCTGCAAATTTTCACTTATTCTCCTGGCCCTCTGAGCCTGTCACCTGACTCTCTCCACACTTGACCTTGCTTCCCTACTCCCCTCTCCCTCTCTTCTCCCACCCAGCTACCTCCCTCACCCTACTTCCTGACTATCTTGTTTCCCTTTCTAAATGTGATTCAAGCAACCTTCCTTTTTGTTTAATTTCTTTGGGTCTTTGGGGTGGGTATATGTATCATGGGTATTTTGTACTTTATAACTAATATCCATTTATCAGTGAGTACGTACCATGTCCGTCCTTTTGGGTCTGGGTTACCTAACTCAGGATGATACTTTCTAGTTTCACCCATTTGCCTGCAAAATTAAAGAAAGTTTAAAAACTTTATTTACTTTACATCCTGCTCATTGCCCTCCTTCCAGTCACCTCCTCCAACAATCCTTCCCCCATACTCCCTCCCCTTCTCCTCTGAGCAGGTGGGGTCCCCTGGGTATCCCCCAGCTCATCAAGTCTTTGGAAGGCTAGGCATATCCTCATCTACTAATGCTAGACCAGGCAGCTCAGCTAGAAAACGTATCCCACAGACAAGCAACAGCTTTTAGAATAGCTCCTGCTCCAGTTGTCTGGGACTCACATGAAGACCAAGCTGCACATCACTACATATGTATGGGAAGGCCTAGGTCCAGGTCATGTATGCTTTTTAGTTGGTGGTTCAGTCTCTGAGAGTCCCAAGCATCTTGATTAGTTGACTCTTGTTCTTCCTGTGGAGTTCCTATTCCCTTCAGGCCAGCAATCCTTCCCCCAACTTTTCCATAAATGTCCCCAAGCTTCTGCATCTGCCTGAGCCAGCTGCTTGGTGGAGCCTCTCAGAGAACAGTCATGCTAGACTCCTGTCACACTCTAAGATCAACAATTGATAAATGGGACCTCATGAATCTGAAAAGCTTCTAGAAGGCAAAGGACACTGTCAATAGGACAAAATGGTAGCCTACAGATTGGGAAAGGATCTTCACTAACCCTACATTTGATAGAGGACTAATATCCAAAATTTATAAAGAACTCAGAAAGTTAGGTACCAATAACCCAAATAACCCAGTCTAAAAATGGGGTACAGAGCTAAACAGCATTCTCAACATAGGAATCTCAAGTAGCTGAGGGATACTTAAGGAAATGTTCAAAGTCCTTAGTCATCAGGGAATTGAAAATCAAAACAACTCTGATGTACCATCTTACACTCATCAGAATGGCCAAGATCAAAAAGTCAAGTGATAGCACATACTGGTGAGGATGTGGAGCAAGGGGAACACTCCTCCATTGTTGGTTAGTTTCATTGTTTCTCTGTTTAGTTTCTGTTTCCATGACCTGCCCATTGGTGAGAGTGGAGAGTTAAAATCCCCACTATTATTGTGTGGTGTTCAATGTGTGATTTGGGCTTTAGTAAAGTTTCTTTTATGAATGTGGGTGCTCTTGCATTTAGGGCATAAATGTTCAGAATTGCGAAGTTATCTTGGTGGATTTTTCCTTTGAAGAGTATGAAGTGTCCTTCTCCATCTCTTTTTATTACTTTTGGTTGAAAATCTATTTTATTAGTTGTTAGACTCTTCATTCCAGCTTGTTTCTTGAATCCATTTGCTTGGAAAACCTTTTTCCAGCCCTTTACTCTGAGGCAGTATATATCTTTGTTGCTGAGGTGTGTTTCTTGTATGCAGCAGAATGATTGAATTCTGTTTACTCATCCAGTCTTTTGGTCTGTGTCTTTTGATTGGTGAATTGAGTCCATTGAGTTGAGAGATATTAACAACCAATAATTGTTAGTTTCTGTTATGTTTTTGTTGAAGGTGTTAGTGTGTGTGTTTAATTCTCTTCTTTTGGTTTGCTGTGAGATGATTAATTTCTTGTCTTTTCTCAGGTGTAGTTATCCTCCTTGTGTTGGAGTTTTCCTTTTAGTATCCTCTGTAAGGTTGGATTCGTAGAAAGATAGTTTGGTTTTCTTATGAAATATCTTGGTTTCTCCATCTATGTTGATTGAGAGTTTTACTTGGTATAGTAATCTGGGCTGGTGTATTAGTCAGGGTTCTCTAGAGTCACAGAACTTATGGTAGTCTCTATGTAGTAAAGGAATTTATTGATGACTTACAGTCTGTAGTCCAACTCCCAACAATCAACTCTCAACAATGGTTGGCAGCAGCCGTGAATGGAAGTCTAAGGACCCAGCAGTTGCTCAGTCCCACAAGGCAAGCAGGCAAAGCAGAGAGAGCCTTCCTTCTTCCAATGTCCTTATATAGGTCTCCAGCAAAAGGTGTAGCCCAGATTAAAGGTATGTGCCACCACACCTTTAATCCCAAATGACCTTGCTTGAACTTGTAGATCTTCCAATCTTAATGTTCTAGGATTTATAGCCACTATGCCACCACACCTTTAATCTCAGATGATCTTGAACTC
>JADRCD010228448.1:0-25770 GCA_019843815.1 Montemys delectorum
TTTATGAGGTGTTAGAAAATGGCAGACCTGCGTACTCAGAAAGATGGGGAGGGCCTAGAGCGCCAGGCCTCTCCACAGAAGCTGCGAGGCTTGGGCAACAGGGGTGTACGGAGCTCGCAATACAGGAGGATGTACTCGGGAGACCTTGGAGAGGAAAGTGTTAATACCCAACGGAGTGAGGGTAATTCACAAGGTCACAGAAGGAGTAGCGTAGACTGTAGTAGCCACTGCAGGTAGAAGCATCCGGGACGCATCGCGAGTGATCGGGGTGGGTGGTGTCACCTTCACTGCGACGGAGAGTAACGAGGACAAGATGTAGCGAGTAGGAGATGCGTGCGTAGCAAGCTAAGTGGACTTGCCGGGCGTCCTCCGGGCGCTGCGGGCAAGTGGGAGGCGCCAGAGACCGAGGAGGAGTCAGTCAGAGCGAGCACCAAGGGAGGAGCAGCTGAGCTAGGGCCCTGAGGGATGATGAGGAATGGGTTCCGGGAGGATGGAGGGATGGGGAGGATTAAGATGATGCAGAGTAGCCTCCGCGCGGGGAGCGAAGCGGTGCGCCAGGCTGGGGCGGGGCCCGGACACCCGAGCACCTCCGGCCACGCTGCGGCCCGAGCCTCGGGTGCACCCCGCAGCGACAGGCGCGGGGTCTGACCCAGGGAGGCTCTTCCCGAACAGGCATCCACGCAGCTGGAGTACGGCTCCAGGTACCACCCGGCCATCCCCGGCCAACGCAGGCCTGGCGTGTGCAGGCCGCGCCTCCCTGGCCCCAGGGCCTAGCGACGTCACCGAGGCTCTGACGCGCGCTAACCCGGGAGCCGGTTTCCTCCCCGCGGTCCCGGTCCTTGCAGCCTGCCGCCTCGTCCTTGCCCTCCTCCTGGGGATCTGGATTTTGCTAATTCGGGAAGACTGTTTGTCCTTCAGCTACTGATAAGGACTCGATTTTGTGAATAATAGTAATAATAATAGTAGTAATGATGATAATAATAATAATTTTAGCAATTCCTAGAAAAGAAATAGCCATACTCGAGAAACATACCAATAATAACCAGCCAGAAAGACCTCTGCTTCTGTGCTCAGTGCTCTTAAGGACAATAATGACGACAACAGCCATAATAAGCCACAGTTTATTGAGCGCTTACTCTTCTACCGCAGTGTTAAGCGCTTTGCAGGCAACAGCCCTCGGAGGTAAGTACCGTTACAATCCCTATTTTTCAGGAAACTAGGGCAGAGAGGTTAAGTAACCTGCCCCAGGGCACACAGCTAGCTGATGTCAATGCCAGAATCCCAACCTAGGCTGCCTGTTCTAGTGTAATCCTCAAGCCAATCCGTTCAGGTCGGGAGCATTCTCTCCATCTTAAAGATGAGGAAAACAAGGCACATGGAGATTTAAGTACCTTGCCCAAGATCACCTAGCTGGATGAGGCAGAAAGCGAACCCAGGGCGCCTCTCTGTCCGCAGAACCCTCGGTCTTGGCCATAGGCGATGCCATTTCCAAACCACCTCCGATAGCCCCGGCTCCTTGTCCCGGCTTCCGGGAGGCAAAAGCAGCCGCTGGTGGATTCGGGTAGATTCCTGCAGCCTCCGCTCAGCTGATGAAGCGGGTGTTTTGGAGCAGCGTCCGTGCTCTGCCTTCAAGCGTAGGACGGGGACGCCTCTCCTGGAATCCAGTCCCAGGCCAAACTGCGCGATCCTGAGAGGGGACGGAGCGGGGGCGGAGGCAGCGGAAGGTATCCCGAGTCCCTTTTGACCAGCGGCGGGTCCAGGCTCCGGAGTTGCACCCCGTAGCCAGCAGAGGGCGCTGCCGCTCGCGCGTGGAGTTTGCGTCCGCTCTGCCTACAGACGCCTGCTTTCCTTCTCCAGGTGACTGAGACCACGCCGCATTTAGACCTGCTTCTTTAGACTGATTGCCATTCTTTCAAGGCTTCCCAAGTCCCAGCTGGTTCGATCTTGTTCTGCTAAGGGGGCAAGGGCAGAGATTCCGTTCGATTAAAAGACCTAGGTGTTTGCAAATTCAGCTCGGTCTGGTCTGGTCTTCCCCTTCTGGTGAGCCCATGGCTTGATTTAAAATGGAGGTAGACCTTCCACTTGAAATAGATAACAGATATCCTTTCCTTTTCCAAAATGCAAGATGGTGACTAAAGAGGGAGCCGACAGATGAGGGGTTCTATTTTCATAACAGCCGCCGCCTATTGGTCGCACCAGGCCCTTTTTAGACCTTGACTCACTATGGCCAGGACCATGTGGATCATGATTCCTGTTTGATGTAAAGTTAGAAAACTAATAAATAATGAGACCTGGATTTGATCTACGAACTCTCTTAATTAAAAGCCACATTCCCAATACCCAGAATGCACAAGTGGACACAACTGATTCGAAGATGTGGGTTATAACCCCAAATCTACTGGTGCTTAGAACCCTAGCACCATGGAATTGGGGGCTTGGCCAGCTTTCTGAGACCCCCTTGGAACTCAAATCTCTAAAACAGAAAAATAAAATGTAAAGGTGGCCTGAGAGAGTGGCCTGGAGGCTTTTTTGCTCAGGTTTGAAGATTATCCAGTGAGGCTCATTCACTTTCTATGTCTGGGCTCGGAGGAAATGAAGGTGGATCTAGGAAAATCTGAAAAATACAGAAGGGAAGGGGAAAACCCTTTCTGTGGTTTTTACTTTAAACTAAGCCTCATTTTGCTATTTGTGCTATATTTTTAAATTAACGTGGCTCTCCCCACCCTTGAAATTGGCACACAAATAGCAAAAACAGAAGGAAGGCCAGCTCGCAACTTTAAATGTGGTTCTCAAGAAGGAGGGACCTGACTTAAAAAGGAAATGGGAATTAAAATGAGGTGTCTAATTCAGACAGACTTTCCACGAGGAATTTAGATCACGGCTCTTGTAACAGGAATTGTCTGGGTCTGGGTCTGGGCTGGGTCTAGTGTCTAAATGGCTGGGTCTAGTGTCTAAATGGGAGTGCCCCGATGAAGAGATTGAATCTTCCATTTTGAAATGCCTGCATCTCTGACCATCTGGGTATAAGATACAGGAATTTGGAGGGGGTGGGGGTGGGGTCCTGCCCCCTGGATCTGTCCCTCAGGCATCTCACTTTTCCAGAAGTTTGTTTGGAAATTCAATCCAGGTGAGACCATCACTAATCGCACCGCTAGGCTTGGTTATGTAGAAGGACTCCTTGACTATAGTAGCATATTAGCAGCTGGTGGCTTTTCCAGACAGGGATGCCAGGGAACTGATCTCAGGAGACTTGTCACCTAATAGCTGTCTCTGTTGCACTGTCTTTGAGCCAGAAGAATTAGCCCTCTTCACTCAACACAAGAGGACTCGGGCTGTCCTCAGCTGCCTCCTGCAAAATAGTGGGCTTCTTTGTCCTCCTGGGTACCGCCTTTCCTTCTGTCAGAGCATTCAGTCCACAGACATGTGATGACAACTAGCAACACACATCAGCTAGGGGTATAGCAAAGACCCCGACATGAGCCCAAGGCGCATGGTTTCAACTTTTCTGCCTCCATCCATGACATTAATAACTTTCTCCTCCAGCTGGCTTCTAACTCCCATTCCTTTGGCTCATAAAAGCACTGCTACTCAGACCGAAACAGATCGGGCCATATTTACGAAGCACGAATTACAATGAAAATCCCAAACTGACACAGTACTCTGCTGCTGACAGGAAAATGCTACTATAAACAGCATTGACTGTTGGGACACGCTGCATAAAGTCATTTTTTTTAAATTGCATCTTGGAATTAAGTGAGTCACAACAATCAGGGGAAGAACACAGGGCTTTTGTTAACTCTCAAGATTATTCAATCAAAATAGACTTTCACCATCCACACCCTAAAAAAGACAGACTGTGTAAGGTAAAATGCCAGGTTTCCCGCCCCCTGCCCCCTTTCTGGAAAATCCATTAACATCGAATGATCTTGGCCTTGACCTATTTTAAAAAATGAAAAGAATTGAAGGTAAAAATCAGACTGTCTCTGAAAACGGGTGGATTCCTAATCTGTACTCTCTGTGCTGGAATTGGCAGCCAGAGATGTATACGTGCCAGCGATCCTACTGAGCTACATCCCCAGACCTCTGAGTGTTCTTAACATTCCACCCCCAAGACTTCCCCAACCCTTCCATTTCCTTCCCTTTGAGGAAGGCAGCGGAATTAGAACCTGGAAGAGTCAGGGAGAAGCGAGAGGCAATTTTTTCTGCAGATCACACATGTTATAGCCAGTCGAGTCAAGGACACTATTTAGGCGCCACCTATGTGTGAATGTGTGGTCCTGCATTCTGTCTGAGGCGCCAGATCTCTAACACACTGCGGTATGCCTTAAGGCAGATATATCTGGGAAGGGGTGTCTTCCTACAGAGATGTTTCCATCCAGAGGGCCTCCTCCTAGCGCAGGGTCTTCTGCATGTTCAGCTGCCCGGGGTACAGAGCTGGAAATTCTCCCAGTGCAGTCCTGCTGGGAGCTTGCCAAGCCCTTTAGGGAAATGTCTGCAGCGTTTAGTCTGGGGAAATGAGTTTTGCACTTTCACAGAGTGTGAAATTCCTCAGGGGCGTTCTTGTATTCGGAAGAAAAATCAAACCCAGTTCTTTCCTTCAGGGTCCTTG
Source organism: Montemys delectorum (assembly GCA_019843815.1). Lineage (NCBI taxonomy): Eukaryota > Metazoa > Chordata > Mammalia > Rodentia > Muridae > Montemys > Montemys delectorum. The sequence continues at coordinate 4,610 of JADRCD010228448.1, forward strand.
CGGTTAAGAAAGTAAATCGAATACAGTTCAGCGGGTCCCGTCTGTGGCCGGCCGTGCATGGGGACAGGAGCAACACAAATATCACCCTGGCCTGCAAGCTTGGGATTTTAGGAGCTTGTGTTGCGGGCGTGTATACACAGGGAGGGGCAACCAACGCGCCTTAGCCACCAGGGAGGAGCTCAAAACCGCGCTATCTTCCTAGAAACCTTGGTGGCGCGGCCCGCTGCTCGCTGTCTGATGCAACAGTTTGCAACGCGGTTCTGGGAGTGGAGGCCTGCGGTGCGGCACCCGGGCCTGGCGACGCGCATGCGCGGCTGTGCCCTGCCCCGCCCCGCGGCGGGAATCTTTTCACCAGATGTGCGGGGCGGGGGATGGAGGCGGAGCCAGAGGCGCGAAGACCTTTTGGCAGATTGCGCCTGCGATCTGAGCCGAATTAGAGTCCTCCGCAGGCATTGGCTGACTGACCCAGTGATCTAAAAAAAAAAAAAGAAAAAAAGAAAAAAAAAAAAAAGAAAAAAAGAAAGAAAGGAAAAGAAAAAAAAAGGAAGGAAAGAAAAAAAGAGAAAAAAAAAAAAAGAAAAAAAAAAAAAGAGAGAGAGGCCTGAATCATCCCAAACGGAGCCTGAAGAGAGAAGTTAAAGAGCTAGCTGGCTTTTGAGTCGGCCTCTCTTTCTGAGCCTCCGGATTTCTACTGCTGTCCCACCTATCTTGCCCTGAACGTAACTTTCCGGAGGTAACATGTCACATCAGTATGTTCAGCCTTTCAGATGTCTGACGATTCAGATGAAGATGATTGTCTTCCACACACACATTCCTCCAGTATTATAGATTGTAATTTACTTTTATTTTATTAACTGTTTCTCTAAATTAACTTTAAATCGATTCTCTTTTTATGTACCCTTGCCCTAAGCGATAACATTAGAGAAACCATAGCCTGAAAATAAGTTCAGAACTATTCAAATAAAAAATGTTGGTTGTTGTTAGCTAAAATTGTCTTACCTACCACATTGGGGGTGTCTGGAGGTAATAATAGCCATTGGGCTGAGGTTTGTCAGCGTTTCCAGAACTACTTGACGCATTGTACACATTCTACAGCCTCCTGATGCCCCAGGAAGGCGATGTTCTCCACATCCTTACAGAGAGGAAAAGGGAAGCCCAGAGAAGTTAAGCAATTTGCTTGAGATCACAAAACTAGAGACAAAGTCCACTAGCCTGATGAATCCAAAGCCTCCCTTCAAACACCCAATGCAAGAAGGGCCCGAAGATCTCTCCAAACCTCACCCCTCTTTCTAAAACAAGCCCTAATGTCAGGATCTAGATGAAGACCTCCAAAAATCTGTTGTCAAGGGAATTGTGGCATAGGAGGGAGGGGGTTACCTCAGCTGGGGCTCTGTACTAACTCTGCTGTGAATAGCTGTGACTTGGGCCTTTTGTTGCCTTAACTCTTAACTGAGCAATGTCCACAGCAGAGGTCTCTCTCTCTCTCTCTCTCTCTCTCTCTCTCTCTCTCTCTCTCTCTCTCTCTCTCTCTCCCTCCCTCCCTCCTTCCCTCCCTCCCTTCCTTCCCTTCTTTCTTTTTTTAATTTGTAATTATATTTATGAACAGAAAACTTAGTGTACATTTAACCCAATTTAGTGGCGAGTTCTTTAGCCTTTGCCTTTCCCAGCTTGGCAATTCGAGCCACAGACTTAGGACCCAGGAGGCTGCCTCCCCAGTGGCAGTGGATCTCGTCTTATCTGTCATTATTGTTGGTCCTAATAGCTTCCACCAGCTCAGCCAGAGCGCTCTTGTCTTCTGAGTTAACCTGTATGAAGGCAACAATGGCGCATGTCTTCCTGTGGACCAGGTGCCCCAGCCTGGCCTTTGCCTTGATGATGCAGTAAGACACCCCCATCTTTGGGCAGGCAGGAAAACCACCAGCTCAATGCAGTCTACATCATGGGCAATCACCACCAGCGGAGCCTTCTTGTTCTCCACCAAGGTGGTAACTGTATTGACTCCTGCTCGGAGGACAGGTGGTCTCTTAGTTGGGATGCCTCCTTTGCCAGCAGCTTTCTTCTCAGCACGGGCCAGTAGCCTTTGCTCCTTCTCTTGCTTTGTCTCTGGCCTGCACTTGTGGGCAAGCTTAAGCAGCTGAGTAGCTGTTTGCCTGTCCAGGGCCTAGATGAACTGGTTAATGGCAGGAGGTACTTTGAGCCACTTATAGAGGATGGCTCTTTGCCGCTGCAGCCTGATGTAGCGAGGCCATTTGTCGAAGCGTGTTAGATCTCTTTTGGGCTGGATGTCCTGCCCAATGCCAAAGTTCTTGGGCCTTTTCTAAAACAAAGAATTGATCATCTTTTTGACCTCCAGTTTCTTACAGCAGGGGCCTAGGCCACCTTCTTCCCCTTGGCCTTCTTTCCTTTGGGCATCTTGCTCGGCTGGTGGAGAGAAAAAGAAAAGTCTTTTTTTTTTTTCTTTTTAAAGATTAGTTATCTATTCAATCATATCTTCATACAGTTTATTTTTGGTGTGTGTGTGTGTGTGTGTGTGTGTGTGTGTGTGTGTGTGTGTGTTGTCTGCATGTATGCCTGTGCACCACTTGTCTGTCCTGGGGCCAGAAGAGGGCATCTTATTCCCTGAAACTAGAGTTACAAAATGGTTGCAAGCTCCTGTGTAGGTGCTAAGACTTGAACCCAGATCCCTTGGAAGATAAGCCAGTGCTCTTACTAGCTGAGCCATCTCTCCAGCCCCAGTCATAGTTTCTTTCTACACTTTTGATCTAGCCAACTTAGTACTCACTTCCCAGCCTACCACACTCTTCTACAATGGGGTTTCCTTTTGTCTAAAGTAAGGTGGGTTTAAGGACTCTGCCCCAGTGTGCTCTGGCTTTGGCTCCTGTGTGGATTATGGCAATTAATCACTGTACTGCAAAGAGCTGCTTCCCCACTGGACCAGAAGCTCCTCAAGCACACAGCCCTTATCTGGCTTGCCACTGCATCTCCAGCGCCTCTCTCAGAATCTGGGGACAAGGAAAAATGACACCCATTAAAATCATATTGAGCCACCGAGCAGAGTGAACCCTGAATAGAGAAAGGTCCTTCCTTCCCTGTCCCAGAGAGATGGAAACATCCCCCAGAGAATACAGAAGGACCCTCTGGCCTGTCTGAGACTCCTTCCCCAGGTACTTTGGCTCCAGAAAACCAGTGTACTGAGTCTGAAAATTTCCCCACAGGCTTTTGCTTGGTGACATGAGGGGTGAAAATGATGACGAAGGTGATGACCTGAACTCAGGAATCTCCCAGACCAGACATAGTCAGCCTCATGTCTCCCGCATGCTTGCCACAGCAGCATCCTGAAGCATCAGCTGCTTAGTACACCCCAAGTGCACAGTCCCCTCAGCCATCTTCACAGCCACAAGTAGCTGCAGCCCTACTTAACCTTAGCAAGTGTTAAAATGGAGGCCAGAAGAGGCTAAGCTGCCATTGGAAACCCACCCAGGCATTTAAACCATCTGGAATTAAACTCCAGAAATAAGCTTTTAACTTATCTGTAGAACTGTTCCCATACTTCTTTCCAAGTTTTGCCTCACACAGCCTTCTCTTCTCCCTAGTCCCTGCCTCCTTGGAAATCCCATAGGGGCTTCCAGTTAATCCATGCCTCACTATATATACCTCCCCTTCACCTAGCAAAGGTTGGGACATGGTTTTCCATCTTTGCTTTTTCATTTTCTTCTCTGAACCAAAGTAACTCATAAATATATAATTTCTCCAAGAATCCTGTGTGTGTATGTGTATGGTATGTGTGGTATGTGTGGTGTGTTTGTGTTCACGTGTGATAAGCATGCATGCACGCGTATTGACACAGGTGTCTGCCTCAATAGCTCTCTCTCTCTCTCTCTCTCTCTCTCCAGGGTCTCTCATTGAACCTGGACATTGACATGTGGCTAGAAAGGTAAGCCCCCCAGGATGTGCCTGCTTCCCCTGTAGTTCTGGGCAGTTACAAATGCACACTACCTCATCCAGATTTGTATGTAGGTGCTGCAGATCCAAACTCAGATTCCCATGCTGCACAGCGAGCACTTTACCACTCCTCCTCTACTCTCCTCTACTGACTACAGAATCACTCAGAAATTCCACTTACCAGTCTGGAAACTGATGGGGGTCCCTGCAGGTGTCATGGAAGTGAACCTCATGAAGAGATAAGAAGAAAAATGAGATGCAGGTTGACTTTGTCAACCTGGCTCAGACTTTGGGGAGTCTAATGCCAAGTGGTTGGTCAGCATATTTGAAACACAATACAAACTGTGGGAAAAAGGCTTCCAAGCAACAATCAGTCCAAGCAATCCAATTCCAGGTGTACAATAAAGCTTAAGGTGTGACCAAGTAGAAAGTCCTTTAGAAAGTACATGTGACTGACTGTGAGCGTGTGCTCTATAGCTAAAGGGCCTAGAATCTAGTGTGGTCTCTGAACAATAGCATAGAGGTCAGGAGGCCACAAAGTCCATGTGACATCTTTCCTAAGAAGGGTAATGATCTAGGGGGGAAGAGTCTGAGATAATCATGGTAGGGGATTTGGATAAGGTCTGCCTCTATAGCAAAAGGTGGGTGAGGTCTGCCTCCCCAGATAGCAGAAAGGTCACCAGGTTGTTAACAAAGTCCACTCCCAGCTCTCTGGATGGAATGCAGGTATTTGACTTTTATCTCCTCTATTGAGAAGACCCCCCTTCAAGATTAACATTCCTGGTTCTCTGAGTGCTTTTTTTTTTTTTTTGTGAGTACAAGGACCTCTGTGCCTCCAACAGGAAACTACATATCCCAGAATCCCATCCTCTCCTGGAAAGAGAACAAAAATCCTATGTCAAACCATGTGTCTCCTATTTGGGGCTTGGAAAATTTGGTCACTAGCTTGGATAAAGATTGGTATGTCCATAGACTTAATTCTTCTGGCCCCAGGCAGACATGGAGTTCCCAGGCCTCAGAGATCAGGGGAGGGGACAAGTTATTACAGCAAACAGAACCTTCAATTAGAAGCATGCATGAAGACTTGGCATGCAGCTTCTGGAAGAAGAAGGACCCCTGTCCGGGAGGCCTGCTTTCTCTCTGCAACAGCCCTTACCACTGCCACCCCTTCCATCTCTCCACTTTCTTTCTTCCAGATTCTTCTCTTAATTGTACCACCAAGCCCCTCCCTTGCCCTCGTCCCCACCCCCATCCCCACACCCATGCTTTAACCATTTCGTATAAAATCCAGCCCACCAGACTGAGGTTTCCTTCCACCCAAATGTTATTTTCAGAAGGAGCCATTGAGGTTGGTGAGTAATTGCAGCGTTGAGCCTCTGTAAGCCAAGCTGAAAATAATCAGCGAGGCAGATGGGGTGGGAAGAAAGTGGTACCCTTCCACTAAACAGTGGGAGAAATCCAAATGGGGTGAGTCAGAGAGAGAAGCAAGCGCCAGGCTGGGCCGGCTGGGCTGATGGCCTGGAGTTCAGTTGAGGGGAAACCGCCCAAGGTGTTGGACCCTTTGACTGAGGCCCAGTCCAAGGTGGTTCCTGGCTGCACATCACAAGTCCGTATTTCTTATGACAGTCACTATGCTTCTGCTCTTGCTCACTTGGGCCACATTGGAACGGAACTGTGCCAGCTGACTTGCCTGTCTCTCCAGCCAGCTTCCTCAGCTTCAACACTATTGACACGTTGGGCTGGATAATATTCTGTGAGGAACTGCCCTGGCCTAGAAGGATAGTCAGCGTGTCTGGTCTCTCTTTCCTTAATGCCAGCAGTGTGCACACACTCAGTCATAACAATCAAAGCTGTCCCCAGTGTGTCAGTGGGTTCAAAACCACTCATCTAATGGACCTGTATCTAAACTATTGGTGAACTCTTATTTCCAAGTACAGCTTGGATGCCACAAGCCTAGTGTGAGTACCTACTGTGTGCCAGGCTCTGTCCTCAGTACTGAAAATAGAGTAGGAAACATGGCAGATATGGCTCCTGCCCTCAGGGAAATGGTCAGTCTTCTGGGACAGGAGGCGCTCAAGAACCTTCAGTGAGAGATATGGAAAAGAAAGACAAGAACATAGAAGGGTTCTGACCCAACTTATGGGAGTCAAAGGAGGCTTTTGGAGAAAATGAGGCCTTAGTCAGGTAAAGACTGGAGGGGGAGGGACTCTGAGGAACACAGTCAGTGTCCAGACACCTTAAGAGACTGCTGTACATGTAAGGAACCCAGAGAAATCTGCTATGGATCAGGCTCAGGACAGTGGGAAGGCATCTCTCATCCCCTAAGCTTGCACTTCCTGTCCTCATTTTTCTGTGTTCCTAGCACAAGCATGTAAACTTGGGATCATATTTAACCATCTTCCAACCACCATCCCTCGTCCTGAGTCAACCCTCCTCAATCATCCACTTACCAAGCTTCGTCATTCTATCATGGGCTAGAATGCAAACTGTCTCACAGCCTCCATCCTCCCCCACCACCAACCCCTGGGCAGATTTGTGAAGTAGCCTCCTAACGAGTCATTCTCCAGTCCCTACCTCTGAGAAAAACGGATCTGAGCATCTGAGCGCTTCTCCCATCGTAACCTTCCAAAGGCCTGTCAGACCGCTTGCCGCCTTCCCTGGGATTTCCTTGACCAATCCCAACAGCCCTCTGGCTTGCCTCACTCTGGCTGCACGGGACCACTAACCACACCCTGAGAGCCTATGCAACTCCACAGTTTTCTGCTCTCTTTGTCTAGATGCCCTCCCCAACCAACCATTTGTGAAATTCTCACAAACCAGTTAAGACCCAGATGAGACGAATTCTCGGCGCTCTTCCGCCTCTCTGCAGACGCCTTCTCTTAATTTTCCCAACTGTTTTCATTGGGCTTTATATTGCCCAAATGTGACCATTTGTTGTATTGACCCATAATTAGCTGTTTAAATCTGTCCCCTCCTTCAGGGTCTAAGGACCTCGTAGGCAGGTAATGAAGTAAAATACACTGGGTGACTGATTATCCAAAGCACACCCCTCCTCTCAGTTTCCTAAGGGAGCCCTAGAATACAAACCCCGGGATAATTTCAAATAGCAGCTAGGGTATTAGAACAAGCAAATCCTTGAGCCTCCACAGAAATGACCCTCATGCCACTCAAGTGTGGACTCACAAGCCTTACCAAGAGTTGACTGGGGAACTCAGGCCTAAACTAGATGGTGTGCAATGAAGACTTCCTTGATCCACAGATATCCACTCCCCGGCTCCCCTTCTTTAATAATAAAAGCGAGGGCTAGAGGAACAGCTCAGTGTGCAGAGCACTGACTGCTCTTCCAAAAGACCTGGGTTCAGTTTCTAGCACCCTCGTGGCAGCTTGCAACTGCCTGTGACTCCAGTTCTAGGGAATATGACACCCTCTTCTGACACAAGAGGTGTATACATACACACACACACACACACACACACACACACACACACACCACTCATGCACATAAAATCAAACTTAAAAAGGAATAAAGCTAGCCGGGCAGTGGTGGTACATGTCTTTAATCCCAGCACTTGGGAGGCAGAGGCAGGCAGACTTCTGAGTTCGAGGCCAGCCTGGTCTACAGAGTGAGTTCCAGGACAGCCAGGGCTATACAGAGAAACCCTGTCTTGAAAAACCAAAAAAAAAAAAAAAAGAATAAAGCTGATTTTTGACTGAGCAGATAGATGGCTGCTTTGCCAAAGACCACATTTCCCAGGCTCCCTTGCAGCTGAACATGGCCATGAGTCTAAGTTCTCATAAATGAACAATAAATGGAAATAATAGTATTGTTTCTAAGCTGTGCCCTTGAAGAGAATTATATTATCATGCTTCCCTAACCCCTCTCTTGTCCATCTCTCTGACCGGAAGGTGACAGAGATTGAATCAGTCTCCTCAGAGCTAAAAAGAGAAACCTTGTACTGATGACAGCTAAGCCTCCATCCGTCTTGGGATGTCATTTCTGTTTGGGTTGCATGCCTGTGTTCAGAGGCAGCTTTGTCAAAACTCTACAAAACACCTGGTCTTCCAGCTCCAGGGAATGGGCTCAGGACTGAGCTCGTGAGCTAGTTAAGCTAGTGGACAGATGGAAAGAGAGGGGAGACTTTGTAAGAAGAGTACTCTTATGTTTATGAGAGAGCTTCATGGAACACACCCATTCTCCTTTCTCTCCCTATGGACCCTGGAGACAGCTCCCAGCCCGAGGACAGAACTGCACACAGAGGTACAGAGGAAGCCAGGGATAGCAGAACTGAGCAGGCACAGTCCAGGGATGGGCAGAGGTTCTTTTCCTAGGAGAAGGATGGTCATGGGCAGTGGGAGCTTGCCTACCAGGGCTTTACCCAAGAGAAGCCCTGTGGTGGATGGGAGTGGCCATGGGAGCAGGAGGTGGCCATAGAGGGTCTGGGTCCTAGTCATGGACTTTGTTGGTCAACACATCCCCGACTTCTCTTCTGCTCAACATCCTGGAGGCAAATGTCAGGCCTGGGAGCTCCTGGCCCACTGGTTTCTGACAAGAGTTGTCCCGTGGACAGTGCTAGAGGAAGATGGCATCAGGAAAGTGAGCAGCCTGGTGTTTTCCCAACCCCCAACATCTCTGGCGATAACTGCTCTCTCTGTGGCAACCCCAATCACTGAGCTCTGGGCTGCCTACCACTACTTCCCTTTGCTTGTCCAGCCTTGGGGGGCTAGAGATGGCTTTCTCAGCTGTTCACAGCCTGCCTGCCCACCCCCTCATGCCTTTACTTCCTTTTAGCTTTCGGACTATTTCTTTCATTGACTCTGGACGCTGGTGCCTCAACAGAACCCTGTCCTAGCCTAGATTGGAAGGACAGTCAGCAGGAGGATTACTTCTTAGCTCCCCCCAACCTACCCAACCCCGATAGGTTTGAGCACAATCTCACTGGGCAAAGTGACAGGAAAATACCATCCATATACAAGGATGATTAGGACCTACTTCTGTAACGAGGCCACCGTGGTACCCACAGATGCCAAATCAAGTGGTCGTGCTGGTGGCTGCAGGACCCCACTGTGCTGCACTCATGTGTTTTAGCGATAGGTGGGTCTGATGTGCTTTCTTGTCCATTGGGATTTCTGCTACTCACATTCTCTTACATTAGTAAGAATCCCAGGAGGGCCACTTCATAGTTGTGATTTCAGAAAAATAACATAGCCTCTTGTACTTTAGTGTCTTCACTAGACTATGGAGCGGTTGCCATGAGGGTAACTTAAGACAACAAACACTAAGCACATTGGCTGGTCTGAAGTTTATAGTCAGTGATTTCCATGGGGACCAGCCACCACTGTTGATGATGATGAGGAAGGTGATGTCGGGGAGGGGTGGAGGTGGTGGTGGTGGTGGTATTGGTGGTGGTGGTGGTGGTGATGGTGGTGATGATGGTGGTGATGGTGGTGGTGATGGTGGTGATGGTGATGGTGATGATGGTGGTGATGGTGATGATGGTGATGGTGGTGGTGGTGGTGATGGTGGTGGTGGTGGTGATGGTGGTGGTGGTGGTGATGGTGCTGATGGTGGAGAACAGCCTTGGCAGCATGAAAAGGATTAGTAGCCTATCTATGAGAATATTCAGGAAGCAGAATACTCAGGAAGCTAAGACAAGAGAGGAAAGGGAGCCAAAAGGTATCAAAGTTAAAATGGCAAGATTTGGGGTCCACAGGCTGGTCTCTCCACTCCAACGACTGGCGCCATTTCCCTGGGCGTCTCAGACTCAGCTACACTCCTCCTTCCACTCATCCTCTACTATCCCCCCCACTCCTACCCCACCCCACCTGCCTTGTTGCTTACCATCTTCGGCTGTCATGTTCCCATCAACAGCTGCTCAGCAACTCAACAAGGAGACAAAGGCTTATGGCTGAGACCAAAGCCTGGATCTGAGTCAGGAGGGGTTCTGAGGAGAGACACAAGCCTGGGGGCGGGGGGGGGCCTAGACTCCTGTTGCTGCTCTCCCGGTGAGTGCAGAAGGCATGGTCACTTCTGGCTTGTTCTCATGTTTAACCCTCCAGTCTCTGGAAGAAACATGAGCCTCTGCCATCATTCTTACTAGCAGCAACGCTACATCATTGTTAGTTTTATAAAGGATGCCTTGGGGATTTTAAGGAACCTTCCTAAGGTCACACAGCCTGAAAGTGGCGGAGTCAGAATTGTAGCTAGTATCATAGGACAAAAGATGCAGGCTACCCAGGCCTCCCTGAGAGAGTTAGTGTGAGTCTCTTGCCCATGGCTCTGCCATAAAGGGCATTGACCCTGGCCATTCGAGTCAAGGAAGTGCGGCCCTGTGGATTGCTGTCAGAGCCAGCCTGCCTCAGTGAGGCCTGGGCTTTCTTTGGGATGCATGCCAGATGTTAAAAGCAAGGGAGAGGCTTGAGAAGGGCAGTCCAAAAAAGAGGTTGGTCCCAAGGAGATGTCTTTTGTCACAGGTGCCCACAGGTCTGTAGATTTGGCAGGTCAGATAGGCCCAGCTTTGTGTCAGTTGCTCTCCTTCCTTCTCAGTCCCTGAGAAATATTTTCCTGGAGAGCAGGCTGTGGACTCTGAAGCCCTTGTTCTCTGTAAACTTGGGAAAAGACAGACACCCTCAGACACCCACATCCTGGAAAGCCATCTGCAAATGTCCCCAGCCTTGCGGCAAGCTGAGTCTCTCATGACAGCACCAGACACCATCATCTGGTGTGATATGAAAAGCAGCAGCTCTGGACTCTGTATCCATCTCAGCCTAGATGACTGGAGCCAGAAGGCCTCCGAGAAGTGCCTTGGTTTGTCCCTCTGAGGCTCTGGGTCCTATGGGCAGGTGTCTGATAAAAGTGACAGAGTCCACCCCTTCCCCCTCCTTCCGGGTCCTCACTGCCTTCCCTGACCATCTGACCACCTGTGGAGGTGGGGGTGCTCTTTCCCAGAATCCTCCCCACACTGTGGCCTCGGGCATGCAGGAGACAGTGGTTTCACCATCCTTTGCCTGTGGCCTGCCCAGGACCAGCTCCCCTGAGAGCAAAGGGCTCCAAGCTGGGAGACACAGGCCCCACCCTGTGTGTAAACACTAGTTGGGCACCAGCTGACCTCAGGAGGGAAGTGCTGGCTGCTCCCTGCCTCTCCCAGCCTGCCACTGAGGTTCCAAAGGAAGTGCCAGGCTAAGCTGGTGCCCTGGCCCCAGGCTGCCTCCATCCTGGAAATAATCACTAAGAGCCAAGTCTCTCTTGCTAAAGGTGGACAGAAGTTAAAAATTCCTGACCATGGCTTGCCGGGCCTGGTTAGGAGCAGCCATACTGGACTCTTCCCATGAGTCAGGCCTCTCTAATTGAAATAGTTTCAATGATTATATATATTACCGTCATAAATAGACTCTGCTTATTTCTTTAAAATACAAACTGTAATTACATATAATAAAATATTAATAGTCTCGACTTTGGAGGGTAAAGAATTTGTGTTTTATTATTGTTTGTGAAGTTTTTTCTGTACTGTTAAAATGTCTTTAAGTAAATAAATAAGAATAAAGAATAAGGGACTGAGAGTTGAGATGAAGGGCAAACCACAAGTCTAGGACAAGTGGGACTCTGAGCTCCTCCACACTAACATCCAATGAGCCCAGCATGGGTTTATTAGGGGTAAGATTCACAGACATTGACGCATATAATGGGAAATATAAGACATACAAGGACTGCTCCTCTAGAAGCAGACCACTGGTATATGAGAGTATTGCCTTCTGTGTATATGTATGTCATGTTATTCTTTTTGTGTAAGGAATGAATGAACCACAGAGCTGGAGAGCCCTCTGGCAGTTAAGAGCACTCGGAGTTTTTGCTAAAGGACCGGAGTTTGGTTCCTTAGCACCACATTTGGCCTACAACTACCCGTAACTCCAGGTCTGGGGATCTGACACCCTTTTCTAGCCTCCTTGGGCTCCTGCATGGTCCCAGTGCACATAAACTCTGACAGACACACATGCATATGCTAAAAGACAAAAAAAAATAAATTGTGAAAAGTATTCATGAGTGCAGAACCATTTGTCCTTCACAATCTATTTTGAAGTTTCTTGGGCCCTTATTTACTTAAGTATGCGTCTTCTAAGGGATTTTTCCTGGTGTAATCCTAAGGTTCTGATTTATCCATCCATCCATTTATCCTCCACCCGTTGGTTCATCTGTCCATCCATCTGTCTGTCCATCTGTCCATCCATCCATCTCTCTATTAGAAACAGAGTCTTTAAAGCCCATACTGACCTCAAACTCTCAATTTTCATACCTTATCTTGCCAAAGACTGGAATTACCAATTTACACATTTTATAAATACACATTTACATGATCCCACATGGGCAGGTTTGCGTGTGCAGTGGTATAGGAGCATACGTGTGAGAACACGTATGTGGAAGCAGGAAATCCGAGTCGGGTGTTATTCTTCAGGTGCCTTCCACATTATTTTTCTGAAACAGAGTTTTTGACTAGAATCTGTTGCTGCAATTAAGCTAAAGTGTCCAGCTAGCAAGCCCCAGGGATACAGCTGACTCTGCCTTCCCTGTACTGGAATTACATGTATGTACCACCATGTCTGGCTTTTTATGTGGGAGAGAGGAACTGAACTCAGGTCCTTGTGCCTGGGTGTCAGGCCACCTTTCCAATATCACTAATAAGGTATTTTTATGACTGAGATTCAGGGAGATCTCACAAGAAGTACTATGTATTAGCTTTTGTTTTGTTTTGTTTTGTTCTCTCTCCAGCCTGCTCTCTCCAGCCCTGCTCGCTCCGGCTCAAAGATTTATTTATTTCTTATATGTGAGTACACTCTAGCTGTCTTCAGACACCCCAGAAGAGGGCATCAGATCTCATTACAGATGGTTGTGAGCCACCATGTGGTTGCTGGGATTTGAACTCAGGACCTTCGGAAGAGCAGTCAGTGCTCTTAACCACTGAGCCATCTCTCCAGCCCTTGTTTTGTTTTTCTTCTTAGAAAGTCATACGTTCTACATTTGTTGTTGGAAAGCTAGAAAATAGACATAGGCAGAAGAACATGCGCCTCCCTGCAGCCTTACTTTCAGGAAGGACCGCCTACTGACACTTTTGGTGTTTAGCATTTCTATCCACCTTTTATATTCATTTTAAAATGAAATTGGGGTCCAGCAAGATGGCTTAATGCACAAAGTGCCTGCTGGGCAAGCCTGGTCCCCAAGTTCACTCCCTGAGGCTCACGTAGAGGTAAAAAGAGATAACCAACTCACAGAGTTGTCTTCTGATCTCTACATATATGCTGTGGCACACCCACCCATATACATATACCATTCACAAATACACACAAGAATAATAATTAACATTTTTCCGGGTCTAGTGGTGCACTACTTTAATCTCAGATCTCAGAAGACAGAGGCAAATCAGTGTCTGTGAGTACAAAGTCAGCCAAGGCTACATTGTGAGAATTTCTCTCAAAGAACAAAATAAAATGCACTGTTACTGCTGCTATTATTAGAGACAAACACCCCTTACTTCTCTGAAGAAGAAATCTAAAGAGATCCCAAGCTGTCCCCTGAACTGCAGGTTCCCCAAGCTCTCCCCAAACTGTGGGCTCCCCAAGCTGTCCTCTGTCCTGTAGGCTCCCCAAACTGTCCCCAAACTGTGGGCTCCTCAAACTGTCCCCTGCACCTTGGGTTCACCATGCTGTCCCCAAACTGCGCCATGAGCTCTCACCTAAGACCTTGATCCAGAAGTATCTCTTTCCTTTTCTCCCCCCTGCATGCCTTCCCCTCTTCCTTTATTCCTTTGTAGACTTTGGCAGGCTTTCACTAGATAACCCAGGCTGGCTTTCAACCCTCAATCCTCCTTCTCGGTCTCCTGAGAGCTGAGATTATGAGAAAATCTCACCACACATTGGTCTCGCAACTGTCCAGAAAGCCTGATTAGGGACTGAGTTCCTTCCTGCTCTTAAAATACTCTCTTTTAGCAGCCAGTGCCCTGCTTTGCCCACAGCAGGGGAAGTTACAGGAGCAGACAGGGCCTGGCAGACAGGCCACCGGGCCAAGGCAGCAGAGGGATGTGGAGTGTACAGGACTTGGATGCCCATTCACTCTTCATTTGAGTTCAACAAACGCTATCAGGCCCCTACCTTTCTGGGCTCTGAGTATGTCTCAAAGAAGAAATGGTCCCCACCCTCAGGATTTCCATTGACTGTAGGTTCTCAAATGTTAGCCCTTTACTGTTAGCTTATGGTCCGGAAGCCTGTACCTCTAAATCTGAAACCATTGGTACTAGTGGACTAGAATTATTCAGTCCGCTCAGGTCACCTTGATGAGGGCCACCAGGGACCATTTTGGGGAAGAAATGTCAGTCCAGGCTCCTGGAGGACATTTAAAAGAGGTAATCCTGGAAGCTCTACCTACTGAGCCGTAGCTTGGCCCTCAATTGAGCCTTCAGCAGCCACAAACCAGCAGGTACGTGAGTGAGACACACAACCTGAACCTGCAACTCAGCCCTGCCCTCAATAAGTGACCTTGGGCAGTAGTCACTTCACCTCCATTAATCCCAGTCTGTTCATCTGTAAAACAAGGGTAATCATATATGTTCTGCTTGAAATTAAACATTAACATGCTTGATAGAGTGTCTGGCAAGCCATGTACAGGACATACCGTTACTAAATGAACTGAAACTAACTCATTCAAATCGTCACTAGGTAAGTAGTCACAGCGAGGCCCTGAAAATAAGACGTACTAGATGTTACATTCCGTATTGTGAAGTCAATCACCACCGTCATTGTCACCGTCAGTTTCTGTATGTTATTTGGATTCTAGGCCTCAGAAGCAATGCAGTCTATTTACCATTCAACTTTAGAAATGACAACCATAAACTTTGAGGATCCAGAGTGTCAGCTTCATACCTACTCTTAGTGCCTGCCCCAGCATGAAAGAGATTCCTGCCTCCCACCCCTTCCAGATGAACACTCTTGTGGTAGGCAGGTTGCACAAAGATGGACAGTTTCAACTTTCTACTTTTGGGGGTGGGGGGAGGGGAAAGGGATAGCCCAGGCCTGGGTCATTTATCCAGTGTTCCACCTCAAGGGTCAGAAAGCTGTGGAGGCCCCAAGGCTGTTGCTGTGAGGTGAGAAGAGATAAGCCAAGTCTCTGTTGATGATGACATTTTCAAGTACTCATAGATGGCTCTGTTGCCATGGAGATGCTAAAGGTACTGAGCAAGCTGTAGCCTCTCTTGAGGCATGAGTCAGGTTTCACTTTATTTATTAAAAAATAGAACCAACGCCTTGACCTACAGAAGACAAAGCAAAGCTCTGGGGGCAGGTCAAGACGTCCGCTGCCAGGGGAGATGAATCAGCTCTGTTACGCACAGTCCTGGGGTCTCTTGACGTCAGCTGGTCACAAGAAACGTTCACCAAAATATGGATGGGGTGGCAGAAGTGTAAATGGTAGACTATGGAAAACTCAAAGAGAAATCACACTGCTGAGTGGATATCAGGTGGCAGGGAACAGGCCCATTTCTCAGCTCTAGTCTTTGGAGACTCTGCCCTTTTCAAATGTGAGTCCTCCAGCCCCCCAAGGAAACTGTCATAGGCCAACCAAGGCTGGACTGTCCCATCCACATGTGACACAATAGGAATGTCCTCTCCGTTCAGGCTGAATCCAGTGATTCCTCCGAGAGGGACAGAATCCTGGAAGACCACAGAAAGTCTCTCCCAGGGTCTTACTGTATGGAATGGGCCCTTTCCCAGAGCAGAGGAAGAATAAAGCAATGAGGACTCCAGCTTCCATTGGCACTTCTGATGACACCCACCTTGCTCTTCGCCTCCTTGGGAAGGGCCATTGTAACTGTAACCGTGACATGAGACTCCTCTTCTTGATTTGGAACTGGTCCCGCGATCCCAGGCCTATAGCAGAAGGGGACAGAAAACCTGCTCATTTGTCTGAGTTCACTGTTGATCCCAGAGACTGAGTAGGAGGATTTTATTTCTTCCTTTCCTTCGGATGTTGGGGTGGGCTCGCCTCCTAAACCAGCTCCGACTCTACCCACCCACTGCCTTACTGACAGCAGACAAGCACCATGATTAGGCCCACGAGTGCTGAAGACAGGATGGACACTGGGCTTAAGCTCTCTTTCTGCCACTTACTAGCTATGTGACTGGGGCCCCATTCCCAGGATGGAGAGGTAAACAGAATCTTAAAAGCCCTGTCTCAGTAAAGAGGTTTATCTAAAACCCAAATCACCCTTTGGTCATAGTGACTCACTCTGGAGGCAGAGTCAGCAGGATCCTCCCATGTTTTGGGCCAGCCAAGACCATAGAGTAGGACCTTGTCTCAAAAGGCAGGACAGAACAATAGCAATGTCCACTGTGGTGTTGTTCCCTGAAGTCATCACTAATTACTGTTCCCATTTGCCTTCGTTCAGGATGGCGCATACGTTTCTGTTCTGCTTAGGGGGCTTCTAGTGCTGTGATGAAACACCATGACCAAAGAGCAAGTTGGGGAGGAAAGGGTTGGTTTGGTTTACATTTGCACATCACTGTTCATCACTGAAGGAAGTCAGGACAGGAATTCAAACACGGCAGGAACCTGGAGTCAGAGGCTGATGCAGAGGCCATGGAGGAGTGCTGCTCATGGCTTACTCAGCTTGCTTCTTATAGAAGCCAGGACCATCAGCCCAGAGATGGCATCACCCACAATGGGCTGGGCCCTCTACCAGCAGTCACTAATTCAAAAGAAGCCTTACAGGCTTATCTACATCCTGATCTTATGGAGGTATTTTCTCAGTCAGGGGTTCCCTCCTCTCAGATGACTATAGTTTGTTCCAAGTTGACTTATAACTAGCCAGCACAGTCCCCTTAGAGTGGCCTGCAAGGTTCCACAAGACTTATTGATTGGCTGCTCACTCCAGCCAGGTATTCTCCCACCTCTCCACCTGAGCAAACTTTAGCTGTGTCTTCAGGGGTGGAGTGGTATCTGTTTGGTTTTGGGGTGTGTGTACACTGTGCGTGCGTGTGCGTGCATGCACTTCCTTTTGTTCAGATTACCCTTTCTCTTTTTATCAGCTTACTGGACACCTGCTCATCCTTTAAGACAGCATCAAGAACCTCACCCTGTAGCCAGAAAAACTGTCTGATGGTTAGAGCACTGTTCCTTCAGAAGCCCTGGTTAGATCTCCAGCCCTCACATGGTGACTCACACCTGTCGGTAACTACAGTCTCCAGGGATAAGATTTCTTCTTCCGGCCTCAGTGGGTACTAAGCATGTACACAGTGCACAGACATGACACCCATACATATAAACTGAAGAAATAAATAAAACTTAAATGTGGTTTTTAAAGGACCTCAACTTTCTGAAATGTCCCCTCAAGTGTAGACCAAACCACATCTTGTTCTGAACTACCTTCGCCCCTCAATAAAGAAATAAAGACAATTACCTCTTTTTGGTTTTTGTTTTGTTTTGTTTTGTTCTTTTGTCTTTTGGGGTTTTTTGTTGTTGTTTTTGTTGTTGTTGTTGTTGTTTTTCAAGACAGGGTTTCTCTGTATAGCCCTGACTGTCCTGGAACTCGCTCTGAAGACCAGGCTGGCCTCAAGCTCAGAAATCCGCCTGCCTCTGACTCCCAAGTTCTGGGATTAAAGGCGTGTGCTACCATTGCCCGGCGATAATTACCTCTTAATGTCCAAACAGCTGCAGTCTATGTTGAGGACCCTTTTCAGTTTGTTAGGGGTTTTTTTTCCTTTTTCTTTTTAATGAACGTGTGTATATATGGGCATGTATGTGTGCATACAAGTGTGTGTTTGCATGTTCACGTGCAATATGTGTGTGCGTGGATATGAAGGCCAGAGACCTCCTGTGTCTCACCGGCTTGAGGCTCAAGCAACTAGGCTAGACTGTCTGGCCAGTGAGCCCCAGGAATCCTCCGGCCTCTCCCTCCCCAGTGCTGGGAATGCCGGTGTGCAATACATACCTGGCAATTTTACATGAATTTTGAGAATCAAGCTTGGACCTTCTTGTGTTGCAAAAGACATGCTTTTCTGACTGAGCCGTCACCACCAGCTCCCTTCTCAGATCTTAAGGCTAGTGCCAAGTCTAACTAATCTTTGCTGCCCTAGGACATGGCAGGCTACCATCCCATTCAGAGCTAGCTGTCACAAAAAAAAAAAAAAAAAAAAAGGCAAAGGTCCATTTACAGATGAGTAATTTACAGCTGATAGCCAGATAGGAACAAAAGATACAAATAGAGAAATATCCTAGAAGTCTCTCTTTTCAAGCTACTTTGGATCCAGGGACTGTGGACCATCATCTATGTACAAATCAATTAATCAGTGTGCATGGTCAGATGCCGAGCAGTGTGTTATGCTCTGGGGCACAAAGGAGTTCCAACCTTCAGGAGTCCAGGATGACAGGCACATAGACAACGCCCGTACCTTTCACCACAAGCTGTAGAAAGAACCATAGGGATTCCAGGGCTCCTAAGAGAACAAAAGTGAAAAGAGACCAAAGCCTGGATTCCATCCTACCCTCATTAAAATCCACACGTTAGCCAGTCATGGTGCCCAAATCCATACTCCCATAACCTGAGAGGGAGAGGCAGGAGGCTCGGGAGCTCATCTTCTGCTACGTAGCAAGTTCTAGGCCAGCCCCGGCTGATAAGACCCAGTCTCAAAAAGCATACCCCTCTGCAAAGAATTACGTACTGGATCTTCAAGGTGGTGTTGAGAGCTGACCCTCTGAATGAGATGAGGCCATGACAGTGCTAGGGAAGCTGTTAGGAGTGGGGCTTGTCCCCACTCTGTCTTGTGAGTTTGAGGGATTTTTGAGATCTGAGGAGAATCCTCCTTCCCCCTTACAGGGTCCGTGAGAAGTTAATCATCCATGAGTCAGAAAACAGACCTTCGAACGGATTGGGTTCTTATCTTGGATGTGTTGGCTCCAGAAATAAACTTCTGTGTTTAGAAGCCACTCAGTCTCTGGTATTTGCTTACAGCAGCCCTAATAAATTATTTCTGTATCTCCATTCCCTCTCCCCAGTCTCCCGAGGTCAATTCCCAGGCCAAGACAGCTGTGCTGTCTGTGTTGTCAAAACAGAACACACACAAGACAGATGTCGTAACCATACCTTGCCCCACAGGTTAGGACAGATGAACACAAGAAACATCTGAGCCTCCAAGCCGTCAGGCCAAGAGCTATGCATAGACTAGGGCTGTGAAGTCAGAGCCGCCCCTGCCTGGCACAGCACACCACATGACCCTCATTCTTGGCCTCACCTGAACCTCACCAGGTCCCACAGACACACTGGACACTGTTTCCTGCCCCTAACCTAAAGTCAATACCAGTTTCTTTGTTCGAATCTAGCTTCTCACAGACGAGCAGTAGGTCTGAACTATCTGCTAAGCTCTGCCCCTTCTTCAGAGTACAAGATCTCATACATCAGCTGCATCAAGCCAGGCTCTGACTAAGACCTTCCAAAAGCTCCTGTCGGCCCAGAGTCAAACCCAGCTCCTTGGCAGAGCCTCATCCAACTCAGCCCTTGCTCCCTTACTCAGTCGCCTTCTCTCTGCTCATCCCCAGCCTGACCTCCATGTGTGGGCCTTCTAGCTGTACCTGGATGGAAGCACAGTCCTCCATCCTGCCTTTACGCTTCTCTTCCTTTTCCTGAGCAATATCCTGCCACTCAGGTTGCCAATGGCCCCTCAGCCCTGACTTGCCCTTTGTCTGTATAATATGACAAGTTGGGTATGGTGGCACACGCCTTTAATCTCAGCACTCAGGAGGCAGAGGCAGGTGACTCTCTGAGTTTGAGGCCAGCCTGGTCTACATAGAAAAACCCTGTTTAGAAACATATATGCAGGGTTTATGTCAGAAACATGTATATGTATGTATGTATACATATATAGGACATATGCTATGTACATCTGACCATCTGTTCATGGTGAGTCCCTCATACCAGAACATGAAGTGGAAACACACCCTTTTTTTTTTTTCACTATCTATCCACAAGGTAGAGAAGAACACTTAGCACACAAGAGCAACTCAGTGTCTTCTTGGGACATGAATGGATGTGTCGTTCATTTTAAAATAATAACTTTTTAAAAATATTTAAAACTCTTTTAAAAATAATACCTACATGGAGGGAGTGGGCAGCAATCAGGATGTAAAGTGAATGAATAAATAAATAAATAAATAAATAAATAAATAAATAAAATAATACCTACAAAGTCTAGAAGATGGCTTTCTAATGGCTAAGTGCATGTTTAACTCTTGCTGAGGACCTTGGTTCAATTCCCAGCACCCGCATGATTGCTTACAACCATCATGATTCCAATTCCAGGAGATCTGATGCTCTCTTCTGACCTTGGGCACCAGGCACTCACGTGGTGCACAGACATACATATGTGTAATCAAAACACTCACACATATAAAAAATAAATATTTTTAAAATGATACCTACAATCATGCATCTTTAAAGATTCAATGATATTTTAAAAAGAAAGTTAAACTGGGCATTATGGTGCCTATCTGTAGTCCCAGTTGCTCAAGAGGCTAAGGCAGGAGGATCCTGAGTTTGGGGCCAACCTGAGCTACACAGCAAGACTCTGTCTCAGACACACATACACACACACACACACACACACACACACACACAAATGTCAGTAAGATGGCTCTGTGGATAAAAGCACTTGCCACGTAAACCTAAAGACTTAAACTCTAGTCCCAGAGCCCACGCAAAAAGATCTGAATTTTGTGAAAGAGAAGCAAGCATCAAGGTGAGAGGCTGAGACAGGAGAATCTCCCAGAATCTTCTGGGTCAGCTAGCCTGAAGTAGACAGCACAACAGAAACAAGACAACCCCTGCCTCAATAGGAGGAAAACAGAGCATCAGGTCTCTAAAAGTTACCGTCCACCCTACTGAATGCCATGGTGAGCATGCACGCATGTGCGCGTGCGCACACACACACACACACACACACACACACACACACACACAAATAACAATACCTACAATAATAATAACTAATAATTTAAAAATAAATTAATACAGAAGATGTTCAACCTGGTGTTTAAAGCTTAGCTGCTATACAACACTGAGATCTGCCACTACCACTGCCTAGCTGCTACAGGACTCTGCAAGCGAGATGCCACTACCATGGCTATTGTTGTCACCTTTGGTTTGTGCTCACTGTCTCATGAAAAGATAAGTTTAAAACCAAATGTCTGA
>JADRCD010228449.1:15555-28443 GCA_019843815.1 Montemys delectorum
GTAGCTTCAGACGTGTAGCCCAGGGTAGCTTCAGACGTGTAACCCCATTCACTGCCTTTGGGCAGGGCTCTTCTTGCTGTGCGACACAACCTTCATTGGCGTTCAGGTCCAAAGATGTTAAATTATTCCCCTAAACTACATGTTCTGTGAATGACAGAGCTAAGAGTTAAACTCCTTCCTCCGTGGTCCTAGTCTCTAGTCTATTCCACAACACCATTATCACCTTATTCTATATCCAGGGACACTGAGACCAGAGAGGCGGAGCAATTCCATGTGAGTCTATGTCAAGGTTTACAAGCCAGCCCTTCCCTCACCAGCCCCGCCCACTGTTAACATCCTCCAGTTTCTAACCCAGTTACTGTTTTCACGATGGGAGCAATATCGCCACCTGGTGGTGCTATCCCTGAATTGCAGGAGCAGCTCCCAGCCTCTTCTCTCTCCCTACCCCTCCAAATTTGGAGACTAAACTGGTTTTCAAAAATGTAGCTATCGGAACATGTGACAAATCTCAAATGTAGCCCTAAGCAGATCGTGCTTGTGAGTGGGCTTCAGGCTTCAGGCTTGTGTCTGAGTTACGGATGGGCCATGGAATGGAGGCCTCAGCGTGCCGCTGGGTTTTCAGCATCCAGAAGAAGCTCCTGGATGCTATTCCTTCCGCGATACAATGCCAGCCTGAAAATAGCCTGTCCCTTTAAAAATCCTGGCTGTTTTGGAAGTAGCTGCTGAAGCCGTTACCAGGGGCAACCTGGCAAGCCACAGTGCATTAAATTAAACAGGCCTGTGACTGCCGGTGTGCTCCTGCTGAAAGGAGGGGCTGCTTGCCTCTCTCCTGCTGAGGGACCTCAGCAGGCAGGCAAGGCCCACAACTCCAGGGTTCCTAGCTCCCAGAGGCTGTGGGTTTAGGCAGCTTGGGAGGAGGCAAAGACTGAGAGCACTCTGGAAGGAGTTTCTGGGACTGTCCGGCATGAGCTCTGTGTGGGACACTCCGTGCTCAATCATCATCAGTGCCCCGAAGCTCTGAGAGCAGCCAGCCAGCATCAGAGCCTTGGCTACAGGCTGGCCTCCATCCTGGGGCCGATTCTCAGGAAGGAATCGAATGAGACCCAGGCTGAGTGTACAGTCACCCTGGGCCTAAGGAAGTCCAGGAGAGAGTGACAGATAGACGCTAGGGCTTCCCTGAGCACCAGCCTCATGCTCCTCTGAGTCTCTCGGCATTTTGTTCCTCCTGAGATGGGGGGAAGCAGGCAGAAAGCTGTGGAGGCTAAAGGCTTCACCGGCTCTCCAAGCCGCCTCTGACTTCAAGTTCACGTTTTCCCCACAGTATCGAACCGCCAAGAGCTAGGGTTTAAGCACTGACTACCATTTGCAAAACAGCATTCAGCTTAGTTAGGGCTTCAGAATGTCCTGTGTGGAAGGGAAAGTGAGACTCATTACCTACAGATGGGAAAACTGAGGCAAGATAGTGTCCTCAAAGCCTGGACTGAGACTGACTCCTGGCATTCTTCATCCCCAGCCCCACCCACCCCCCACCAACCTGTTTAGTGAGGAAAGGTCTTACTGCACATCCTGAGCTAGCCTAAAGCTTTAGATCATCCTGCTTCCATCTCTTGCTAGGATTATAGGGGTGCATCCCCACACCCAGGCTTAGCTATTGTTATATCGATAGTCAAACCAATAAGGGGCCCCCCCCCCCCCCGATCCAGGGCCTCTTTATCAGCCCCTGCCTCCAGGTTCCATGCTCTATTTGAGTTCCTGTCCTGACTTCTTTGATGGTGAACAGTGCTATCGAAGCGTAAACAGAATAAACACTTTCCTCCCCAACTTGCTTTTTGGTCAAAGTGTTTCATGGCAGCGATAGAAATCCTAACTTACGACATTTGGTTTACTTTGTTTTTTTGTTTTGTTTTGTTTTGTTTTGAGACAGGATTTCATACTGTAATCTAGGTTGGCTTCAAACTTGTGGCAATCCTCCTGTCTCAGTCTGGGTATACTAGGATTACTGTGTGAGCCACCCGGCCTGACTTAGAAATGCAAACTCCAGACTCACTCTTCTGTGGCTCTAGAGGTGTGGCTCAGGGGCCCCGCTCGCTTACAGCCTTCTCTACTGTGCTAAGTTTGAAAGCCATTGGCTGGACTGATCAGGGGTGGCGCAAAAGTGGGCTAACGGGTGTCCCCTTTTTAATGGGCTATAAGGACCAGACCCGTTCTCCTTCAGGAAGCCTGAAGATCCTGCTTCTGTGGCTCGTGGGTAAGGGACATAGGCAGGTGACCTGGCAGTAGTGGGACAGATACCCTATCACTCAAGCATGTCCATGGGTGGTGCCTCAGGGTCCAGACAGAGACAAATCTCACTAAACCCACGGTTTACAGAACTACAGGCTTCTGATTAGACTAGATGGTCAGCCAGGCTCTCAGACAGTATTTGCCTGGCAGGGTGAACTTTGTCCTGGCAGCTGCTCTGTACATTCCAGGGAGGCCCCTGAGAGCTGACTAAAGATCTCCTGGGAGGGGACTGATGGAAAGGAGGAGGGCTTCTTCCGGGTCACGGGTTCTCACAGCAGCCTCGGAAGGTATAGTTAGAGTCTTCCTCGTAGGGATTAGACAACAGCCCAAGAGCCACCGCTCAACACTACAGCCCAAGCAGAAGGGCCAGGGTTCGGGTTCTGGTCCGCCTCCCTCCAAAAACTGGTCTTTCAACTGCCAGAAACAATCGCAAGGTGTTGGACCTGCCCAGGAATGTGTCCTTCCAGAGCAACTGGAATGTCTTCCATGGTGACAGACAGGGCCAGAGCACACAGGACAGGACAGGAAGAGATCCTTCCAGCCCTGCTGGGGGTGGGGGTGGGGTGGGGACTAGTGTTCTCGCTTCCCTGCCTCAGCAGGTGTGCGGAGTAACAGAAACTTGAGGTCCCTTGCTCCAACCAGGGATCCCAGAAGGTCACTGAGCCAACCTCTTTATCTGTGAGCATCCATGAAGCTTGTGGCAGGGGTAGCAAATGGGCTGGTGGCGGGGGGGGGGGGGGAGTTTAGGAATTGGGTGTGATACCTTGGGAGTGAGTGTCTGTCATCATCCTGGGTTCCCCTAGAGAATTCCACCTGGAGGACTTCAAGCTCCCTGCTGTCTCTTAGTCTGCCATGTCTTCTGGCCCTGTGGGTCGTCTTTGCTTCGTGTGGTCCCCACACTGACTGAACTGTGAGGAACCATATCTCTATTTCATTGTTGTGGATCTAAGGCAGACTCCAGGGTCTGCAGTGGCTGTGGGCTTGAGAGAGTCCAGAGCCCTCTCAAAGAAGAGCAGTAAGCCTGACTCTTCTCAGCTCCCCAGTGCACTAATAATATCCACCCTGTGCATATTATTTCTTCTGTCAGACATAATTGAGTCAGGTGATGCTAAAAGCAACTGAAGTCTAGAGTCCTGTGTTTTTGAGAATATGGAGCCTCAGCCCTCAAGGCTACCAGATGGGTGGGAAGAGGAGGCGGCAGCAGCCCCAGAAGCAATGAGCAGCCAAAGCGAGTGACTTTTGCTGTTACTGGGGCAGGAACGCTCTACCCTGAGCCCAAGCACCTGACCTTGGTCCCTCCCTGTCACTCATGGCTGTGTGCCCTTGGGCAAACCTGCACCTCTCTGAGCCTCTGTTCCCTCATGTGTGGAATGGTGCTAATAATGTGGCATTTCTATGAGATCAAGAGATGATGATGCAGAAAATCACAGGCATGATCGGTGCTCAGCTCATCAGCCCCTGGCCTGGCTTCCTCCTCCTCTGTTTCTTAACTGGGTCAGAGCACTCAGAATTGTGGAGGTACGTGTTCCCAACTGTGGCCCTGTGGACACAGGGGTCCTGTGGAAATGTGTGCCCAACTGTACCCACATACACCAGGAATCCTGTGGAGGTGTGTGCCCAACTGCACCCCTGTGCACCAGAGACCCCGAGGTTACTGACTGAGGGTCTCCTCCAACCCTGCTGAGCATGAGATGGAATTCCCCACTCTGTTTGTGAAACGGGTCTGCAGCGTCACTCCCCTGCCCCCCAGCATCACTGATAGTGAAATCTAAATGGCATAAGTGCACTAGATGATTGCTTTCCCTCTGGAGCCTGCTGTGCCCTGCATGTGAGGGAAACACAGTGTCTTTCAGGCCATGTGAGTCTGTGAGGGCCGAGTTAGACACAAACATTTATGAAAGTGAACTTCTGAGCTCACACAGCCCACAGGCTCCAGTTTCGCAGGGGGTCTTACTGTTTGTTACCCAGGCCTGCTGTGATGGGTGGGGAGGAGCGTGTGTGTGTGTGTGTGTGTGTGTGTGTGTGTGTGTGTGTGTGTATGAGCATGCACGTGTGTGTGGGCGCTCACTTGTGTGGGCATGCATGTGTGCAAATGAGTGTTCATGCATGTCCACACATGAATCTGCACTTATGTTAGCAGGCATGGGTTGTACAGGACCACCCACCAAGCAAAACTGCCACCATCTTCGGGAGTTCTGCTGGCCTGCTCACAAAAGCTCAGCACAGCAGTTCCTGCTGACCCTCCATTTTAGAAGGATGGGGCAGAGAGAGTCCTAGGAGCCAAAACCTGAGTACCTAGCTACCCCTCCCAACCAGTTTGCAAGCGATTCTTCCCTAATTACACACATGGCCTTGGATTCCTGGGGTGGGAGGCTGGAGGATGTAGGTGGGAAAGGATTTAGGAAGGGGGTTCCCTCTTCACAGCCATGGGGGAATCATCATTCATACAGAGTTCACGCCTCCCAGCATGGTTGCTCTATGGTTACTAAGGTCCTTCCTTTAACCCCTCACCCATTGCATGGCAAAGAAGCCTAATAAAGTCAGGGCGAACTCTGGGAGGACTGTACTTGCTTTGTCATTGGAACCTTAGAAGGAGGGGTAGGCATTGTTTATGTCTCCCTTAGAGAAGGAATTTTAGCAACAGCATGTGTGAGCATTCATGTGTGTGGCCATGTGAGGGCATATGAGTGGATGTCCGTGTATGCATGTGAGTGCATGTGTCTGTGCATGTATGAGTACCTGTGTGAATAATTATGTACATGTTTATGCATGCATTCAGCCCCCAATATTTTGAGAAAAGGGAATAAAAATGAAATAGCTTTCAATTCATTCAATAAAAGCTTTCATTTTATAGGGCAGGGATATTCCTTTTCTGGAGAAATAGAAAAGTTTTGAGTTAAGTTTTTTTAAAGTTTACTTAAAAAAAAAACAGGGAGTTTTTAAAAAAGGCTTAAAATTAAATTATTCACCTCAGTTAAAGTTATAGCCAAGCAGTGGTGGCTCACACCTTTAATCCTAGCACTTGGGAGATAGTGGCAGGCAGACCTCTGAGTTCCAGGCCAGCCTGGTCTACAGAGTGAGTTCCAGGACAGCCAGGGCTATACAGAGAAACTCTGTCTCAGAAAACAAAACAAAACAAAACAAAAACAAAAACAGAACAAATTAACAACAGTCACAAGGACCCCTGCTCCAGCTGTTCAGGCCTCTGCTAGCTTCTGCTTCGGTTCAGTAACACAGAGAAGACAAGACATAGCGCTCACCCTCCACCGGACGAGGCAGAATGCAAGGGGCAGAGGGTGGGGGAAGAATTGCGCAGGATCCCAATCCATATCCCAGCTAGAGCTTCCATGTCTCAGTCGCCTTCCCAGCAACCCCGGGCAGCTGTGTTGGGACCTCATGCGGCAGACAAGAGGCTCAGAGGGAGCAACAGGTCCTGCCTGC
Source organism: Montemys delectorum (assembly GCA_019843815.1). NCBI lineage: Eukaryota > Metazoa > Chordata > Mammalia > Rodentia > Muridae > Montemys > Montemys delectorum. Next base: position 21,280 of record JADRCD010228449.1, read on the forward strand.
AGCCACCTGAGGCTGGGGGTGGAATCTTCACCTGATCTGTCTAACGCAGTGGTGTTCAGCACAAAGCCTTCACTTTTTGGAGGGAGAGAGGGTTGAGACAGAGTCTTTTTATGCAGCCCTGCATGTCCTGTAGCTCACTCCAAAGGCAGACTGACCTCAAATTCAGAGATCTGCCTGCCTCTGCCTCCTGAGCGCTAGGATTAGAGCTGTGTACTACCACAGCCTGGCAAATTCTGTGCTCTTAATGTTAGTATTCCCCATTCCAGATTTTTGAAAGTACCCACGGGGTGCCAGGAGGTCTCCCTCTGCCCTCTTTCTCTGATCACAGAGAAAGGCACAGGCCTTTAGACAAGTTAGAATGGGATTATTCAACTCCTGATAGCCAGCTCAGTGCCCTCAGGTAAACTGCTAGGTGTGCAAGCCTCAGCTCCAAGTCCCTCAAGTGAACCACAGGGTTCTGTCCTAAGTTGCAGTGGGAAGGTGCCCAAAGTGGACAGCCGTGTGAGGAGGTTCCCAGGAGCAGGTGACATGCAGCCTAGGCTCTGATGGATGTATCTGATTTCTTGGTGGAGGGCGGTCATACTCTCCCAGGGATAAAGCTGCGTGGGATACTGGGACAATTATGTTAAAATTGCCGTGAAAGGGGGGCTGACAAAGTCAGGAAAAACATGGCTAAAGTGGAAGGTGGGAGCCAGTTTCAGAGGCCATGTCAGATTGCTACGAAGTTTCAGGCTGCGTCTTTCTGGCCCTCTTCTCCTGGCCCAGGCCCACTGTCTCTGAAGTCCCGCCCTGCAGGCTCCGGCTGTCCCACCTTTGCGGACACCATGCTGGCAGTGCCCTCTGCTTACTTCTGCCAGCAGACTGCTGCCTCTTCCACAAGCTTCCAGTTCTGCTGGAAAGTAGTACTTGTCTGGAATTTGCTCACTGCGTCTCTATTCCATAGGACCTGGATTTTCCAGGTCGCTGATGCTGATGGGTCACCATGTGCCACTGAAGTCCACTTCCATTGTCAGGCTTTGGGCAACTGATTGCTCTCCAGGGCTTGATATTTACAGACTGTCCTGTGGCATGGGACTGTGACCCCAGGCAGCTGTCAAGACATTTATTCCTTTGGCGTTTGCGCCTAGAGGAAGGACTTGGGTAAGGGGATTGATGGAGGACCTAATGTTTGCTTTCTCTGTTGTTCAGGGGCTACTTGGTGTGAAAGCTTTTTAACACAAGGCCGGGTGTGCAGCAGGAACGAGATAAATGTAGAGAAATCCAGTGACCACCTGTTAGGCATCCCCAGGGTCTCTCTATCATTTGACAGGATAACCACAGAATATCTCAGGCCGAGAGCGAGAGCTCAGTACTGGCATCTATGAAGACTTTGTGGAGGCCAGAGACAAGCAGCTTGTTAAAGCCACACAGCAAAGCCAGCCACAGAGCTGAGTTCTCAAGCCCGAGACCCTGCCTGACTCTGATTGCTGAAGTCATCACTGTTGCCCTATTTACTGAACACCTATGTAGTATCAGGTACTTCATGAGTGTGTGGGCGCATCTATTCTTTGGCAGGTGGGGCAGGGGGAAAACCCTACCTCTCTCCTGGCCACCGCTGCTCCCAAGCAGCAGCCTTTTAGCATTCCATCCTCTGGCTGATCACCAACTGGGCAGTGCCCACTGTGGGCTGTAGCGACTATACAGACAGAGAAGAGCTGGCCTCTGCCTGCCTGCCATTCCCAAACCTTTGCCTCCCTGACCACCTCTTCCAGGAAGCCTTTCTTCCCCTAAACCCCTCTTGAGGTCAGAAAAAGACCTTGATAGCTATAAAATCTCCCTTCCTGTGTTATTGCACAGATGAGAAACAGCAGTGTGGAGAGAGCTCTCCCCTGTGGGCAGCCCTGACACCGAGTCTCTGAGCCTCAAGCTCAGGGCCTTTTAAGCACCATACTGTTGTTGTGACCTGTGACCACAACCACACTCCACACACACACACACACACACACACACACACAGTGCCGGCTGTTCTGCCCATGCCCAATGGTCTGGCATTTGACTTCAAGTTCAGGCTTCCAAACTGGAGGTCCCAGTTCCCAGGCACACTCCCAGCTACACCTAGCTTGTGGGAGGAGGAGGCTTCGTAGGTGAGAAAATGGAGGTTCACTTATGGCTGTCCTAGTGCTGGCCCTTTCTAGGAACTTTACAAGCATTACCTCTGCATTAGGTCGTCAACCAAATGGTACCACCATTCTACTGGTGAGAAAGCCTAGGACACACATCGTGCTATCTCATTTCACTGAGAGGGCAAGGGCACGTGGAGAGCCCGGTATTGGTTGAGCGGAGCTGGAGAGCTCAGAGAGCCCTGAACCTGCCCTCCCAGCCTAAGAACCCTCTTGACTTGTAACCTGCATGGTTGTTGTGAGTTCAAGTCCATGCCCTCTGATGTGGCCTTGCTCAAGTCACCATTCTAACATTTCTCTTTGAGAACTTGCATCTTTTGGTGGGAAAGACACTCAAGATCTGTTGTGGGGGCTTCGGGAATGGTGTCATGCCAGTGCGTAGTGCTCAAGGGAATAACATTCCCACATCACTCTTCCCTCAGCCTCAGTGATGAGCAGCCCCCAGTGAGCCCACCTGCTGGTATGTCTGACCTTGTATAACCCCCTCCCCCGCAGTGTACCCCAGACCCACTGACATGTTTCTAAGAACCAGAAAACAGCCAAAGTATCAACAACCAGCTAGGAACCATACCCTGTTGATGATGAGCTGGTGTGGCTGTGAACTGATGGTTCCCCAGACAGGCAAACCTTCATAGGACACCATAGCCCCGAGTACTGAGTAGAGCCACACCTAGATCCCAGACCCACAGGGGTGCTCGGTCATAAGTGCTTATTGTATAGGCTGCTTGAGCATAGGACCCTTGATCTGCAGGATAAAGGACAAATAAGCTAGGATCTCTTTAGTGCCAGGACCTATGAGTATCTCTGTGGACCAGAGACACTGGTTTACAGTGAGAAATCAGATGACCACTGTGCTCTCTCTCAAAACTGTTGAGACAGAGCTGGAGGGACAGGTTTGAGGGACAATTGGAACAGGGCTGGGGAAGCTGAGAGGGTGCTGTGACCAGCCTGGAACCATGGAGGTGTTCTTGGAAGAGAAATTTTGAAGCAAATCTGAGAGCTGGGGGATGGGGTGTATGCAGGCCACGGGAGCAGGAAGTACCCCAGGAAGAGGCTAGGAAGACATAGGAGGGAAGAGAGCTATATGGAGTCGGCCCACTGTGGATGGAGTGGATGTGGGGTGTAGTGAACACCCCTGGACAGAGGACTGAGGGCCTCGGATGTCACTCAAGCCTAAGAGTCATTGTACGAGGCGGGGGCGGGGCAGGGCGGGGGGGTGAGTTGAGGATGTAGCCAGTGAGATGCAGCCACTGTATCGGCAGCTGAGTGAAACATGGGACAGGAGAGCAGAGCTGGAGAGTGATCACAAAGCCCAAGCAGGATGTTTCAGAGGCTGGGCTGCCAGAGGGAGGCTGGGGAGGAGAGGGAGGCTCTTATAAGCCGAGGCAGTGGCAAAATTGGGGGTTTAAGCGGATAGGAGGATGAGGGGAGAAAGAAGGAAGAAAAATCTGCCAAGATTTCCGTGTGATTGTACCTCTCTTACTTGCTGGCAGAGGAGGGAGAAGGGATGCGTTAGCCTGACTGGAGGACTTGTCTTGGTGCTGAAACAGAAAGCTAGGTAGGTAGGCAGCACCCAGGAAGGCAAAGCTACCCGGTGACCTGGGCCGGGAAGGGTGGTGGGCATCCCAGCAAAGGAAATGAATGACGACAGCACCCACCTGCTGACCATAGCCTAGCGCTTTGTCGTAGAGTGCGATGCCGGCCTCCAGCACCTGCGCGCGCTCCTCTGGACTGGCACAGCCCACGTCGAAGCCGTGTGCATATCCCTGCTCCGCCAAGCAGCGGGCGGCGCGGAGCCGGGGGTCTCCAGCATCCTCGGGGTCCCCTGCCAGGCCCATGAGGCTGGCCAGTCGCCCGGCGGACGCCTCCTCCTCTTCCTCCTGGCCCAGCTGCCCGTAGACATGTGCCAGATTGGCCCAGGCGTTAAGGTTGCCAGGGTCTTTGCGGGCCACTTCCAGGAAATGCTCGCGGGCATCACCCAGCTCCTCCAGGTAGAAGGAAAAGGTTCCCAGGAGATGACGCACGGCAGGCAGCTGCGGGCTAGCCACCAGCTCCAGCTCCTGCCGCAGACCCTCTCTCTGGAGCTTCAGGTCCCGGGCGCGCAGCCGAGCGGGTGAGCGCGGCTCGAAGTTGAGCTGCATCTCCAGGTGGAAGTGGCCGGGCAGGTAGTCCAGTTCGTCGAGGAGGGTTTCCAGGTCCTCGGCTCCAGCCTCGGGCTCGGTCATGGCTGCCCCTGGCTACCCCTGCCTCCCCTAGCTTCCCAGGACGGTAGATGGGCGGCCCTGAGGGGAGCCCCGCACGGCGGTCCTGAGCACCTCTTGCAAGTGGGTGGTTCCCAGAGCGGGTCAAGGGCTCGCCCTGTAGGTGCTCGCCCTGTAGGTGTTTCCGCTTTCGCTGCTAGACATCAGCATTGCACAAACAGGTGTGCCTGAAAAACAGGTGTGGTGCCTTGCCAGGTGAGAGGCTCACAAACCCAGTAAGTGGCAACGGCCGATTTCAACTACTCAGCAGATGGAGAGGTTCAAGAAGAGAAAGGTGCCAAGGTCACAGAACCAGGTCATGCTCAAGGAGACCTGGAACCTCAGGTGGCCCAGGCCGGCCAAGTCCTTCCTCCATTGGCAGTGCTCCACCCTTCACACGGAGCTGTCAGGACAGGCCTTTCCAGCTGAGCAAGCCTTGCTCACTCCAGAGCTGTGTGTGTTCTAGAGGCCTTCCGCTGAACACAGCAGGCCACCGCCCCTCCAGTCCACTCTGTGCATCTGGCCTCTTAACTGAGTATCTTGGCTCTCCTCTGCTCAGCGGTGGGCCCAGACAGGAAAACTGAGGTGCCCAAGTGCTAGGTCTACTTTTGTTTCTCCATGCCTAATAAAGCACAATCCCTTATACTTCGGCTTTCCTCCTCTGTGACATGACACATTTCCCTGTGAGGGACCAGGAGATGCATGGGTAAAACCGATGAATGCCTGCCCTGGATATGCGTGGGCTTCACTCCTCCGGGTCAGTGCCCAGCTGGTCCTGCTCCCTTCTCTGAGACTGCTGTCTTCTTGCTCTGTGCTATCTCCCTCAGGGTCGCCTGGCTTCCAGCGTGCAGGTTGAACTGGGGTGTCTGGTGTGTCAAAGCAGAGTCCCCTGCGGACTAGGCTTCCTGGCACGTCTGGACCTTGGAATGTTCCTCACTCATCCTGAGTGAGGCTCTTGCCCCCCTTGCCTCAAGCTCGTTGGAAGGAGACCAGCATTTTCACTAGGGAAAATAGAGCCGGTTAAGTGAATTTGAAGAAACTATGACTTTAGCAATATTTTCAAGTCAAAACATTTGGATACTATTTGCACTGATTTTAGATTTGAATGTAATATATTTAATAATTTTTAACCTTTTAGAATTTGTTTTGATGGTTCCTATTTATTTTTTTATTTGCATTGGTGTTTTTGCCTGAACACATCTTTATGTGCAGGTGTGTCAGATTCCCTGGAACTGGAATTACAGACAGCTGTGAGCTGCCATGTGAGTGCTGGGAATTGAACCAAGGAGCCCTGGAAGAGCATTCAGGGCTCTTACCCTCTGAGCCATCGCTCCAGCCCCTGTTTAATAATTTTTAATGCAAAACTTACTGTACATTGCTGTCCATAGCGAGAGGCAGCAACCTCTCATTGCTTTGGACTATCAGGAAGGGATTTCCAGAGAGTTTAGCTTTCTAAGTTTTTTTTTTTTCAGGTTGTGACAGCATATAGTTAATACAAAAATTTCCAGTTTTCATTTTTACTGAAAAAAACATTTTTATTGTGCATTTGTATGGTAGTGGTGGTGGGGGTGTGTGTGCACCCCTATGTCCATCAGAGGATAACTTTCAGGAATCAGTTTTCTTCCATTGCTTGGGTCCTAGGGAGGTGTCTTAGTCAGGGTTTCTATTCCTGCACAAACATCATGACCAAGAAGCAAGTTGGGGAGGAAAGGGTTTATTTGGCTTACTTCCACATTGCTACTCATCACAAAGGAAGTCAGGACTGGAACTCAAGCAGGTCAGGAAGCAGGAGCTGATGCAGAGGCCATAGAGAGATAGATATTCCTTACTGACTTGCTTCCCCTGGCTTGCTCAGCCTGCTCTCTTATAGAACCCAAGACTTCCAGCCCAGGGATGGCACCACCCACAAGGGGCCTTACCTCCTTGATCACTAGTTGAGAAAATGCTCCACAGCTGGGTCTCATGGAGGCACTCCCCCAACTGAAGCTCCCTTCTCTGTGATAACTCTAGCCTGTGTCAAGTTGACACAAAAAACCAGCCAGTACAGGAGGCAACTCGATCTTCTGGCTAGGTAGCAAATGCCACATTTCACTGTTTCTGTCTGCTGTTTTTTGAGACAGGGTCTTTTGATGTGGCTCTGGCTGGCCTGGAACTCACTATAGATCCATCTGCTGCTGCCCGTTTTAACTGGTTCTTTAACCCTACCATTTAACTGTCTTGAAGTGGAGAGTTGACAAGCATTAAGCTCAGTCACATTACTGTGGAAACACCACCACCTTCCATTCCTGAATCCTTTTCACCTTTCAAAACTGAAACTCCATGTCCACTCTAATAATTCCCACCAGATGTGGTGGCTCATGTTTTACCATCAGCTCCTCAGGAGGCTGAGGCAAGAGGATGGCTAGTACAAGGCCCATCAGGTTGGCCCGGCAACATGAGAGACTCAGAAACAATAATTTTTCCAAGGGTTGAGAATGTAGCTCTGAGATGGAGATAGATAGGCTCCCAATCCAGTTAGTTCCCACTCATCCCTGCAAAAACATCCTCAAGTGCCTGGTAACTGCCACTCCACTGTCTCTTTCCACATTTGAATACTATAACACTTCATGTAAGTGAAATAATATGATTTTTAATGTCTAGCTTATCATTTAGCATAATGACTTTAAGTTTTATCCATGATGTGGCATGAGTAAGTACTTCCCTTACTAATTTTGTACTTTTTTTTTTCAGGCAGGGTCATGGTTACTATGTAGCCCTGGCTGGTC